>DWCF01006382.1:0-12491 GCA_018230265.1 Delias oraia
GGCTGAAGATATCAGCGTAAAAAGCCCGTAGCACATCCAATGTGGCACGGTTGTCCATGGGCGGCGGTGGAGACCGCATTGGAGACCCACCTGCTCCGTTGTCAGCAATACTATAAAAAAATGTACCTAATTATAAAGAATTAAAATCTTAGAAATATAAATAATATAATTTATAATTAAGTTTTGTTTATTGTATTTTAAAAGATACCAATGTTTAAAGTGAAAATTTAAATATTATTATGTTATTATTATTTCATACATATCCATTATATCACTCTTGTTATATTTTGTATATATAATTAAAGCATATTTAGAGTGAAGGTTGTAGTTTGTCTGTGATTTGTTTTACACGTGTCTTACACTGATTTTATTTTTGAGTGCATATTTTTGATTATTTTGGAATTTAACTCAAAAGATTCGATAAAATTATAAGTAAGATATACCTACGAGTAGACTCAACAAGAAACTCAAAGGGTTTAAATTTTTTCGCCGAATTTACTATGGTTAGTTTATTTATGTTTGCTAGTTTAAAAGGTAACAGTTGCGCTTGTGCAGAATTTTTCTTGTATCTTTGTCTTCTATGTATTGATTTGTTATAATAAACTTTCTTTATTAAAGTATTTTTTACAAGATTCTTGAGTTTACTTTCTAAGTTCCGTTATCTCTTTAGTATTTTTATTATGTAAGCGAATACCCCAAGACTTTTTTACTAGTTTTAAATAACCAAAAACTATTCTTAAGATTCTTGCACACATATGTACATTATGTTTTCGTAAATACATAGGGATGGTAATGTTATTATTTCCTTATTAGAAATTATTAAACTACATCATCAGTGCACATGAAGTAGAGTCTTTAAATGTTGTTAATTTTTTTTAACATCGCATCAACATTTAGTCCTTCATTAAATTATATTTTCTAATTATTTAATACAATATCAGTATAAAACTACATAATATATCTTTATACAACATTATATAAATATATAATGATTTGAATAAATAAAAAGTACTTTAAAATAAGTTCAGCGATAGAGGAGGACACGAAATTCCAAATTATAAGACCAAATAGTGTTAAATCGGACGTTAAAGCCGCAAACTCAGCATTGCAATTCAGCAATGCGTTCTACAATCTTGCGCGTGGCCATTTCTCATATTTGACTCTATTAGGTACTAGCTGACCTAGCGAATTTCGTGCCACCATATACTATTCTGTCTTATTAGCTGTAATTTCTTTTCTATTATGTATGAAATGTATAATGCTAAAAATTCTTTTATTATGAAAAAACGGACGGGAGCTGACGGGTCTCCTAAATAGTAAGAGAACACCAAAGCATATCGACAACCGCGCCACAATCCACGCTTTGATGGTGTTGCCGGCTTATTACAACGCTTAAGCGATGTACTTCTAAGGAACTCCGATAACTTAACAGTGAAACACAGTACAAGTACCGTTTCGAGCCCATGGTATAACTTCGGAAGAGCTGGCCCAATTAGTGCGTCATCATGGCCACGGGTGTAAAATATATAAAGCAGTAGATTTCAAAGGTTTAACATTATGAAACCAGAAACAATCTTAATTAAATTATTATTTTGAGCAATAAATTAATTAACTTATGTTACGTGCAACAAGTTAAATTACTGCTAATCATGAACCTTGTGAAATCATATTACCTGTAATAAAATTATCTTTAGGCACTCAATAATATTACAGATAATTGCGTAATTTCTGTAAATAATTAAGAGATTTAATGGAATATTCATTAAAACTATTACAGTTTAAGTTACTAGTACCAAATAGTAACTTGAAAATCTGATATTGTTACGAAAACAAGTGCATAAAGCTATCATATCAAATGCATTAGGAAACCATTGAATTAATTAAAACAAACAGTGTTTCAAAGGCACCCAACACATTATATTAATTTGTTGAATTTCGAACAATAGCCGACCGCCAATACAAATTTGTCGATAAATTCGACAATTGTATTAACCACTTTAGGATTTCCCAAAATGAGAACTGCTTTAGAATGTTATGCAAATGTTACACAAGGATTTATCATCAACATTTTAACAGTATTTAAATTGAGTCGACTGTTTCTTAGCATAACATTATCTTAGGCGGTATTTTTGGAGCTTGAATAATTTCCCGAAACATGGTATAAGATTTATTTTTTTAATTATATTAATCTTACAATGTTTACGCGTTAAACTCATCCACCCATAAATTAATAATTTCATATGTTATACAATAGAACTTTATTTTATAAATATTATTCTATTTTGATTCTGTAAATATTTCATTTATATCAACGGAAACAAGTTCTTCTATGCTGGAATATTACGATGTATTTCTAACTTCTGACTTACAAATAGTTGTGTATTTATTGATATTTCACTTAAGTTTATATAGATTAACAGATTTAATATATGTTAAATATATTTTGCATCGATATTTCCCGATTCGTGATTTTTAAATTTATATTTTCTGTAATTCTGTAATTAAACGCAAAAAGCCTTATTAGATAACCTCCTTTTTAAAATTGGTAGAACATTTCATTAAAAAGGACCTTATATTTAAAAAAATAATTCTTTTTTAGAAGGATGAACTCCGGAATCCATTTTTATCAAATTGTTCTTATCAAAAAGGCATTTCATTATGCGACATAAAAGGGATAGAATGTGGATGAGATATAGTTAAACTCATATATTGAAATTCTTCTATAATGTTGTAGAAAATTCTTTTTTTTTCATACTGGATAATCGTCTACAAGGGTTAGCTTTTTCTTTTGCGCTGGAACTCATAAATTTGAATTCAGTAAACACAAATGAATGCATCATTTACATACAAAACTTCTAACTTATATATATATCAATAAAATTGACGTAAAGTGAACCCTCTGGAATAATTTTTTATACTTAAATATAAAACGAAATAAAATGTGCAATATCTTACCTGTAGAAATGTATAGTCGAGTCGACTAAGTGCGTCACAATAGACTATAAGTACGCTAGAGGGTAATTTCGGTTCGACGACGACATTTCGAGTTCCTTCATGTGTTATAATTTCTATTGCGCTCTCTTTTTGACTTTGCTTCAGAGACATTAAAGTAGATCGAACCCGTTCAGCGCTAGCAAAGTGAAGACCACCCACGGGGTGGACTTCGTAGTGCGGAGGCAGTGTCCCATCCTGAAATAAAGATAAATTTGACAACTAACACATACACGTAGCTAAGAATTTTGTAATTTTATAGCGGCCAACGGAGCAGATGGGTGGCCTACATGGTAAGAGAACACCGCCGCCCATGGACAACCACGCCACAGTCCGCGCATTGGTTGTGTTGCCGGTTTTTTTAAGCCACTTAAGCAGCCTTCGACTATTAAAATTAATACTTTTATTATTTTATACAATATGCTTAAAACAAATTTTATGAAAAATTTTTGAATATTAATAATGTAATATAGCTCCCTAATTTTGATACTGCTGATCATACTAATCCTACTCTTGTTTCGGGAAAATTCTTGGATAAACCTAATCCTAACTAATTTTCTTTTATTTGACACACAAAGCCAGTGACAAAAAAGACCCCAGTAATAGAAACTCTCTGTAATGATTTCTGCGTTTGTACAGGGAAATAAAACAGAGAGGTTTATGTGTGGATCGATGTCCATGCATTAAGTATGTAAAGGCGCAACTCACATTGACGTATCGCACTTGCAGCGGTGGCCGCGACTGATAATAAAGCAACAGCAATACATCGACAGCTACTCCACAGCCCAGACCTACTTCTATTCCCAGGACTAGACAGCTGATGAATGTACTCACTAATGGTATTAGATCTAGTTCTGGAACAAAGTTATATTAAAAACACATACACAAATACCATTCGAGTATGACAATGTTTACAATACGAAACTAGGTCTCTAGGAAACTAGGTCTAGGGCCGGCTTGTCCGAAGTGATACCACGGGCTCACAGAATACTCAACGTACTCGTATTGTGTTTCGCTGAGTGAGTAAGGATATCAGAGGCCCTTAAATATACCATTTAAATGGCGTAAAAAGCCAGCAACATAGGAGAGCCACCTGCTCCGTTGTCCGCTATACTATAAAAAAAATCATCTTCTGAATCATAAGGCCACAAATAATTAAAAAGTTATATCTTTTGTGTCAATGGCCCAAGCATATAATATATTTATAAAATAAAAATCATAAATTTAATAGAGACAGATCAGAAAGTCTCTTATCGAGACTTGCAATGTTAAAATCTTGTTTGGTTTAACACAAAGTCCACTTGTATTGAGGTCTGCTTCGTAAATTTCGTGACAAAATTTATGTTTCTAAAATATCGCTTTTTTTACAAAACTATAAGTTTATAATATTTTTAAATATCATTTTAAATATAACATATTTATATTAAATATATTATATAATATCCCTGGTACAATATAAACTGTGCATGTGTAAGCTATGAATTGAGATGTAAAATATTTTTGCTCTATTTATAATTTAAACATCAAACGAAACGCCATCAAAGGATAAATTTCAATAAAATCCTATTTTTGGTTTTTATGTAACAATTTCCTCACATTTAACGAAGTATCTATAGGAGTTATGATTTTTCTTTAAAATTACTTAAACTATGCGTTACTTTTAACGCCTCAATGTTGAGGATAAAGCCTCATTCAAGCTCAAAATAAGCATTATTTTACATATATGATTATATAAAATATAATAAGCATAGAAGTATACTGATGCACTTATTGGGCCGGCTCGTCCGAAGTGATGATACTACGGCTAGCGTAAAATATTGCACACTATGCGTAAAAAGTCATCCACTTGACGATGCCTATTTAATATCTTCCTATTTTATTCATAATCAGAAATTTTGTGGCAGTAATATGGATTTAGTCTTTACAAAAATGTAGAAATTCATATAAAATTACATTCAGATTTACAAGATGATTTACAAACAATGTTAATAATTATAGTACAATCAGCAGTCATGTTCTTCTATGGCTTACTCCGAAATAATACTTTTAATTAAAACTAAAAAATAAAACGGAAAAGGGTACAGGATCTGAATTATTTAAAAGGACAAAGTTTATAGAAAGAGTAATTGACTGATGAAATCGTTGAGGAAAATCGTTTATACCTGTACTGCCCATTACAATGAATAATTTATTTAAACTTCTGACATGTGCCAGTAGATGGCGAAGGTTTGTATCGTAGGTCGGTAGATTGGTAGGAAATATACCTTAAATATAAACTTTAGGATTACATAAATCAAATGCAAACGAAAACAAACTTTAGACAGTGTACGATTGTTTACAGAAACGCCATTACCAAATGTACCAAATAAAATGAATATATCGAACATTATTTTGAGTTTAAATTGAGTATAGTGTACATTTATCCCAAATTTTACGCACTTCACGTGTTCATACGTCTTTTAATTGAAAACGTTTTTTTAAATAGTTATTGTAAACTTTTTAAACCGATTGCACGTTACAAGTATGTTTAATATAAATGAAAGTGTCAAATCCAAGAATAATTGATCGCGCAAGATATTAATTATTAAATCGAAATCCCATAACTCAGTACAAACTTGCAGAGGCGGGACGGGACTTATAAGGAAACTTGCTAACGCAAACAATAAGAAACTTCGCTTGAGGGCTGCAACTCGTGTCAGTACGAATGCATTTAAATCGAGCGTCTAGATTTCAAAGCAATATGAAACTATCTCTGGAAATAGTGTTCACTGAACTTGTACTATGTGCTGTTTTATTCATAATCATTTATGAAAGGATTCATTACAATAAAATGCAAGGGAAAAAAGAATCTTGTAATTCAGCAATATTGCACCCGTAGGAGAGCAACCAAAGTGATGCTACGGGCTCACAGAATACTCAGCGTGAAACAGTACTTGTACTGTGTTTCGCAGAATGAGTGAGGATATAGGAGGCCCTTAAAAGTGCCACTTAAGCGGCGTTACCGGCAACACAACCAATGCGCAAACTTTGACGCGGTTGTTCATGGGCGGCGGTGTTCTCTTACCACATAGGAGACCCACCTGCTTCATTGTCTGGTATAGAATAAAAAAAGGAAACAAAGTCAAAGATCTCCATTTCGCGTTGTTAAAACCACGCTTCAAATGAAGGCTGCTTTTAAATAATGAAAATTATCACGAAGGATCATAATGAAAATTTCAAAGTATAATGAATGCTAAGCCTCGTATTGCGTATTAAATCCAGATAATGTTCGAATTACGTAGAAACATAAATCTTCGAAGAATGATATCGAAATGACGTTTAATTCAGTGAAAATATCAGTGAGAGGTATGCAATATCACGTTCCCACGGGATTACGTTCCTGGATATCTAATGAGACGACGATTTGTGCGAGGATTTCCTATAATGCACATCGAACCGATAGCTGATTACATTTGTACTATAATTATGTAGACTTCTGAGAACTTTTTACTAACAAATACCGAATTTAAAGCTGTTCATCATCAGCCAATAAAGTCCACTGTTGGCCTCCCCAAAAGAAGCCCACCTATTGCGATCTTGACCGATCTGGACCCAGCGGTTGCCCGCGACCTTTAACACATCGTCTCTCCATCACTTGGCGGGACGCCCCTTTCTACGTTTCCCGATACGTGGTCGCCACTCGAGAACCTTTCTTCTCCTTTGAACCTTTCTTTTTAAAGCTGTATTTATATAAATATAAAAGATTTCAAGATATATAATGAAGGGGTGTTGAATAGATTCGTGCCTGAGTGATTTTGTAAGCCACCGTGACGCTATAGGAGCTGGTTTAGATTCCCGGTAAGAATATATTTTTTAAACCATTTTTACTCGTGGTAAGTCTATGATGATATTATGACGTGACCAAGTTCGATTAAGCAAAATAAAAAACAGGCTACGCAACACAAATCATTAACTGCAGTACGACTGGCCATGGGCGACGGTAATCATTACTAAAACAATAGAAGTACTATCAGCCGATCCATCTGCCCCTAGACCATAAAAGAAAATGTTTGAAAGCGTTTAGTCTAGTGAAAATTTTCATAATCTTTCTAATCTTATAAATTGATTTATATAATTTAATGTCCTGGGTTTCTGCTGAACATTTAACTGTCATTGAATATGAATTAATGATTGGATATAAAACGGATACAAATGAAGTAGTTTTAAATATAAAATAGGACTAGTCTTTTTAATTCAGTGGGCTCTAATTAGAGCATTATTAAGTCTTTATAACAACGCGAGTAATTGGAGCAGCCGACTCGGTGGCAAAGTAAATAGAAATTAAATTACTGACCCGCTGCAAGTCAAAAGAACTTTTCAACTTTTGATTGGGAACAAGTTTCTTGGGATTTTTCTTTGCGTTAAAGTCTTTTGGGCTTTAAGTAACTCTATTAGCGTTGTAGTTGAATTTGTATGAATAAATAGAAAATAATTGAATTATATAACTGAAAAGGAAGTTGGATTAGCTAAGATTTCTTTTTTTTAATATAGAATTATTGCATATACGAAATTTGCATATATTATTTTAAGCAATTAAATTTTATATTTAAGCATATACAAAAAAAATATTTTTTTTATATAAAATTTATAAAATTTTAAACTAACATTTTAGTTCACATTTAGAAGTATAAGAAGTTTAAAAATTATCACATTAATATGACAAATTTGAAAGCTAAAAAAAAACAAAGAATTGAATTAAATAATTACCTTTGCTGAGGCAATGATTTTATAAATATGTACGTATAAGATATATTATAATATTCATTAATATTATTATTTGTACTTACTGTTCGTTTTCCAGAGTTTCTTGAAGATGTCCAAGTCTACCATATGCAGAACTGCGCACATAATAACAGCAGATAGTGCCGCTCGAGGAATGTAGTAAAAGTACGGAGTTAGTAACGCCAGTGTCAGCAGTACAATGACACCTATAAAATATTGATAAGCACTTCTTAGAGTATAAAAATACTTATTCATAAAAAGTAATCACTATGGTGGCTACTGGATCACATTTAAATTAGGCCAGCTCGTCCTAAGTAATATCATGGGTTCACAGAAAACTCATCGTGAAACAGTACTTATACCGTTGAGTCAGTGAGGGTATCGAAAGCCCTTAAAAAGCCGCTAAAGCGGTATAAAGAGCCGGCAACACAATGTAAGCGCGGATTGTGACGTGATTTTCCATAGGCGGCGGTGATCTCTTATCATAGGGAAGACTCACTTGCTCCGTCGCACACTATACCATAAAAATAAATTAATTCACAAGTCCGCAATTAAATTTACATTATACAGGCAATAGTTTTTATTGTCTTTAGAATTTTATAAATTCCAAATTTCAGATAAATGGCACTTTAGAATACAACTTTTTCTATCTATGAAAATATATTAGCCAGTGAATGCCACCGATATTTAAGTTCACGTCTTAAAATAACAAAGCAGTAGATAACCTCAGGACAGACTAGTTGAAAAGAGTATTCATGTATCAAAAATTCAAAAGCTATGCGACAGTATGTTGAAAACTTTTTGATTTATGTAGCCCCACGGCCTCGTTTCCGTATATAGAACACTTATTCCGACATGAATTATATTCCTTACGTCCCATTTAACGTTAACTTTATTGTATTATGTTTTACATTCATATGAGAAGGGGCATTCATTACTACAATCATGACATCTTGTTTTAACCACTGACAAAAAAGTTTGGGAATTAGCTTAAAGTGTAGCATTGCCTAAAATATAGATTTTTCACTGTTCTGTTAATCTATTTATTGTACTTATTAAATAGTTAGTTAATTATTTTAATATATTAAGTTTTTTTTTAAACTCAGTATATGGAATGAAACTGTATTAATCCCGTAGCGATTAAAAAATACATATGAAAATGATAGAGTCACTAATAACGATTTTATTTAGGTTGCCATTCCAAACGGTAGTACTTAAGATACTCGGAGGTATAAAAAAAGTAGGAATGTCACTGGAATTTATTGATCTTTTTATTTTACGTGACTATCATGGTACGTCAATTTATGCGATCAACAACTTCGCTTTGAGAATCGGCATCAAAGGGATCTTAACCTATTTAATCTATGACGCACAAAGAGGAGAATTACAAGTTCAAAATCTGTATTTGTATGACTTCAGTAGAGTTGTTTGTACACAAATGAAATGCATTCATTTTGGGATATACTCATGTTACAAATAATTATTTGTTTCGTGCCTAGTCCAGCTTTCTCAACGGTCTCGACATGTTATTGAGAAATTTGTTTGTGCTATAATTTTAACATAAGGAGAATTTAAAAATATTATTAATATAATCAGCAGATAAATGTGAGGCTTTAGGTGAATAGATCGGATGTCCTGAGTCTTGAATATATGAATGAATAGTTGCCTACGGATGGAGCTACTACGAATTGCGTATTTAGGTTAGAAAACCTACGACCGGGAATCAATCCTTTTCAATTTCCGCAAAAAGACCGTTCCATAAATGTCCTTTACAGTTAAAAATTATACAGTTGAAAAAATGTGACTTTTTTATGTAGTTTTTAAAATTCTCTTTTAGAACATGGTATTAATTTATTCATTTAATAAAGAAATTTAGATTTAAAAACAAAAGATTAAACATTTCTTTTCATAAATACTACTACGTTTACTGTTTCATTGTAGAGGTAACATTTAAAAAACACGCTCCACGCGTATCTGTACTGTATTTCATTGAAATCATTTTGCACGGCGCAACAAAAGTACCAACTGAGACCTGATTGTCCCGATATCGGCTATAACAAAATAAATTATGTCTTACCTGTATAAAATCCAGCGGCAGGAGTAGTGACCCCTGATGCATCACTTACTGCACTTCTGGTGAAGGAGCCGTTTACCGGAAACGAGCTAAAGAAAGCGCCGACGATGTTACATATTCCCAATGCCACTATTTCACGCGTCGCATCCAATGTTTTACCTTTAGCTGCGAAGTGATATAAAGAATTATTTAACTTTTCTATATCTCTACAATTATTTATTTTATTACTTATAAACTTTGCGAGATCAGATCATCTCCTAAAGTGTCTTGTCTCGTTGTTGCAAAAACAAAAGCACGTCAGCGGACGGCTGACAGAATGTTTAAGGTTCTAAGAAATCACATAATTGTTTCCAGTACAGCAATGTATATAAGCAGTTTTGAGACTTATACATACATAATTTTTATTATAATTAGATAGAACATAGACAACTCAAGCGATAATCATCACTTAATACTGTAAAAATCTTGTAATTTCCATAATTCATTCGCCACAAATAGCACATAAGTGCAATTATTTCTATATGTAAACGTAAACATTTTGAGTGTGAGTTAAAAAAAAATAGCAAAACTCGTTTGAAGTCGTTACATAATAATCCGAGGCCATCTCGTTAAACGGTTTTCGTTTTGGAGACCGTTAACGCCATTTTTAACGACATTTATATACTTTGATGTAATAGCCTCCAAATTTCTTTGAATATAGAAAACTTCTCCTAGGGTGTTTAAGGCTATTTATCAAATTACATGTATTTAGTTTGATCTACAAAATGAATTCTTAACCCATCTGACTTTTAATTTCATTCCGTACATTAAATAGAATAAATAACAATATACGTTAAAAAAACAGTTATTATGTCAAATTGATAACTTCCTTTTTATTGAATTGTTGGGTTTTTAACATTCAAAAAACATTCTTTTTTTTAATCTTGCTGATATCGTTCTATCTGTTCCAATTCGACTGTGCTCAAAAAGTTGAGTTAAATTAAATATACTCACAAAAGGCTTTAGCGATAGCAACATTAGATATAATCCCCACAAGTGGTACTACCAACAGTCCGCTGCCAAGGTGAGACAACATTCCGCCAGTAGACACTGTGCCATTACCCACTGATGTTTGGAATGGCGGAAGTCGTGGGATTGGTAAACCAGCTGTTATGTGTCCTGTGAAAGTTAAAATTGATTTTTTTATTGAATTCAAAAGACAAACGAGTTTGTGACACACCAGGATAAACGGTCCATTGCACATACATAGACACTCCTAACTCCAACAGGGTGCGTAGCCGGAGGCCGAGGGTGCGTAGCCGGACTTTACGGAATAGGTACGTAAAAAATATTTTGAAGGTCGCCAAGTCGTATTTGTTTGGAAATACCTCTGCAGACATCTAATTCCACACAGTGGTAGGGAACGGCATAAAATACTTAAAAAACGCTCAGTGGAATGACAAACATAGAGATGATAAGAAGGAAACAATTATTCGAATAACATTTTTTGAGTACTCAAACCACCGAAAATTAAAATTAATTTATTGATATAAAATTATATTGCTAAGAGTAACACTATTTTTAAACTAACTACATGTACCGACTTAATTATTATTAATTGTGATAATTTTGTTGAATAACTATTTGTTTATACAAATACTTTATTTAAGGGCGACAAATAGATCTGTATAAATACTTTCCCTCGTGAAATTCCGTTGCTAAATAATACCCTAAGTCACTGTACTAGTAAGTAGTAACGGTTTTTCATTTTTAAATCAACCCACAACCTTTTCAGATTTTATGTTAGAGGCAACCGTACTCCTAGTTTAATCTCACCCTTGAGGCTCGCCTATAAATCGGAAATCTCGTAAAATGTATTCGGTTTGACGTCCAAAGATGGATGCGTTTAAAAATACTGATTCCTATCAAATAACTGGCGAATATATCTACTTTTATGACATTGATAAAATACTAGCCAAAATATGAACAATATTTTATTAGCTAGAGTGAATTGACAGTGCGAGTAAATGTTGTGTAAATATTCAAATTGTATGCGAAACTTCAATTAACCATTTGACTCTGTTTGGATGACTCAAATTTCTCCTATAACATACGGGTATTAAAATTAATCCAACTGGTAAAATGATCAATCCCTGAGGGCCAGAAAGTATGGTTCCCAAACAATTTTAACTATAACCACACTATTACAAGGAACAACTCAATTTTAATTAAAAATCCATGAGGGTCTAACTTAGCTGATGTAGTACTATAAATTAGGAGGCCAGTTTCTGTAAATATCCTAAAATTAACGCAAGGTTTCAATTAAATACAAAACACGTTTTTTAAACTTTTAATTATAAGTTTTTATTGCTTCAAAAAGTATCAATAAAGTAGAAATATTGCGTTTTTGGGTCATCTATTATGTAACATAAAAATGTCACAATTTTAAGCATAAGATAAGAACCTTTTAAGAATTGACCAACTGTCACTTGATCAAGTTATTGCATACACAAACATTACATGGCATGCTACATTCAATTATTATCTCTACAGAAAAGAAGGTAACTAGCTTTCTAATTATTTTTTTCTCGACATTGAAATCCATACCTTCTAATAGGATATTAATCTAATACCCAAACTCAAACTGAGCCTCGTAACTAATGGTTTAATAGGTCTACCACTAAGA
>DWCF01006383.1:0-12489 GCA_018230265.1 Delias oraia
TTGAACGAAATCTGTTAAGCGGTTTAGGAGTCCATTGAGGACAAACATTGTGACACGAGATTTATATATATTAAGATGATTCAAACTTTATCTAAGACAAGTAAAATTTACATCTATTTTTAATAAAATTACAACAATATTATTTCTATATTGTGATCCTTATACATTTTTGTATAATCCTCGATAGATAATATGAAAGTGTCGGAGGAAGACGTCCACATCGAAGAACGCAGTAACGAAACTGGTGAGAGTTCTGAAGAAATTCTGGCAAAATACCGTAGGCACCCTGACAAGAAGCAGCGGCTTTCCACTCGAAGGCCTTCAGACGTACCAGATGCTGAACTAGATAGGTGATACGCTTATGTATAAGTTAAATTGATTAACTTTCTCGTTCCATGCTGTCTATTCTGTGAGCCGGTGGTATTCCTTCGGACCGGCTGCCCAATTAGTGCGTCAGCATGGCTCTCCCACGGGGGACAGTATTAGGACACTCGACCGGCCACTGTAAAGCCCTTCCAGACACCTAATAAATTATAAATTAAATTATCATTGTCTGGACCGTGATTCGAACTCGATACCTATCGCTTTATGGTAAACTTTTAAAACCTAGGCTCTGTAAACTTTCAAAATTACTGATTTAATGTTTGACTGAAAAATTCTATCGCCATACATAATTTTTTAAGATTATATTTAAGCATATTTCTGAAAATTTCAAGAATTTCCTAATTATAATTATTTAATTTATAATTTATTTGGTTTTGTAAAGGTTCTATAATGGCCAGACAGTGTTTTAACATATAAAAAAAATTGTTGAATTCGACGCACGAATTATGCCGACTCGACCGAAGTGATACCACGGCCTCATAAAATACTCAGCGTGAAACGGTACTTGTACTGAGTTTCGCTGAATGAGTTATTGGAGAAATTACTGAGAATATTGGAGGCCCTTTAAATTGTATCGTTAAAGCGGTGTAATGAGCCGGCAACACAACTAAAGCGCTAACTGTGGCGAGGTTGGCCATGGGCGGCGATATTCTTTTACCATATAGGAGACTTGTACTGTGTTTCGAAGAGTGAATGAGGATATCGGTGGCCCTTAAAAATGTCGCTTAAGTGCCGTAAAAAACCAAAAACCCAACCGATCCGCGGACTGTAGCGCGGTTGTTCATGGGCGGCTGTTGTTCATTCTTACCATACAGGAGACCCACCTGCTCTGTTGTCCACTATACCAGAGATAAATTGTAATTTGGATAGTTACATTACAACATTTATTTAGCTTTTCCATTACATTGTATTTTATATGAGGGATATAATTTCTTCAATTTGACCGACTAAAAGTATTTATTCTAACTAAAAAATTAATACTTCCAGATGTGAAGGCGTGGTCGATTTGAACGAGCCAGAAGTTTTCAATAGTATGAAGAGAAGGTTGCGTATGGTGTTGTCCAACACGGACTTCCATTGCGTTGAATATGTACCAAATGTAAATATATTTTATTAATTAATTTTATAACATAAAGTAAGCTTTGGATTAACGATTAACTGCAGAAGTTAACGTAAATTAACGTATCTGTTATCATTTTTAAAAGATTATTTTTTATAGTCTAACGGATAACGGAGCAGGTGGGTCTCTTATGTGGTAAGAGATGAGAGATAATAACGCCGCCCATAGACAACCGTGCAGTTTTTGTGTTCTCTTGCGGACAACGGAGCAGGTGGGTCTCCAATATGGTAAGAGACGCTCATAAACAACTGCGCCATAGTCCGCGCATTCGGTGTGTTGCCGGTTTTTTACGCCACTTAAGCGGTATTTTAAAGGGCCTTCGATATCCTCACTCACTTTGCAAAACGCAGTACAAGAATCCCCTCACGCTGAGCATTAATAAGCCCGTGGTATATCTGAACGAGCTGGCCCAACTAGTGCATCAGCGTATGCTTCAACATGGCTCTGCCACGGGTGATCCATGTTAAATTACGGATTAACGATTAAATGTCCAGCTGTAATGTAATCAGTATAATGTGTTTCTTCCAGCGTTGCACTAGTACGTCTCTGTCGGACTGGGTGCGCGCCGGAAATTGTGCTGAGGCCGCCGCCACAGCCCGAGCTTTGACCGCAGCGGGCGCGCGGGCGGCCCGCCTGGCTTCAGCCCTACGCGCTGACCTAGCTGCTAGGAGGCCGTACGCTGCCTACTTGGCGTCGTGCCGAGCGGCCCTGGCCCATGCGCATCATGACCTTCGAGCGTGAGTTAGCGGTTCAATCATTTGGAAATACCATGTCTAGGGACACACTGAAGCACAATGTTGAGTGAGGCTTATATTACTGCTTGTGTTTCCAACGCTTTTTTATTGATTGAAATGGCTACTCGCTGCTGGCCATAGACAGAAAAACTTTTTTTTTTGTTTTAGATAACTTCAAATTAGCATCGGTTATTCTATCCTCATTCCTAGTATTAAAATAGTGGTTGCTATTTATTTTAATTTATGTAGATTTTGACGCATATAATATTTTTAAATATAAATAATAAATTTTCAGACAAATCAAGCTAGTCCGATGGGAGTGCGCCGAATGTGTGCGATGCGCAAGCGCAGCTCGCGTCTTGGAGCAGCTCGAGAGAGGCGCCGCATTGCGGCGTCTCGCCAAACACCACGCGCATAATGCCTATCACATGATCAATGGTCAGTTTCTTAACGATTAATCTTTCTGAATGAATTTATTGGTGGACGTTTTTTTCTATGGAATATAACGGACAAAGGATGTGGGTCGTATGTATGGTAGGAGAATATCACCGCTCATCACCAATCACGCCTCATGTGCATTGGTTGTGTTTCCAGCTTTTTACGCCACTTAAGCGGTTTTTTTAAAGGCTTCAATCACTCGGCAATACAGTAGAAGCAACGGTCATTTCACCCCAAATCATTTTGGTTCTTCGAACCCGTATTATAATGCTACAAACTTTTACGCAATGCATTTATAACTCGGACTACTATAAGATCTAAGATTATATAAATAATTATTTAATATATTCCTCCAGCTCCGCATAAAAAAATCCAGTGTAACTGTAATGAAGTCACTTCTTCTCTACCAGCAAAACACTTTTTTGCGAAGTGACTGTAATTATTTTAATTGACCTTCAATAAGTTGATGTATCATCATTACTATGAAAATTTTTTTTTGACTTTCACTCGTTAGAGTTTATGCCGGCTGCAATGTTGTCTTGAGCCTGTTGGCTGAACGAGAGCCTTCAGGGATTGCAATAGGCAATTAACCCAAAAGCCCAGGATACGAAAGACATTCTTGGCGAAAAATAACTAACCTATGTTTAGCCTCTACACAGCACTAGATATCCTAATTTTTGGATGTGATATTCATTCTGAAATTGGTTTATGTATTTTTTTAAAATAAATTATGACTAATAGTTATATTGATTATGGCAAATACCGACATTGAAGGGGAGGCCTATCTCCATCAGTGACGTCCTACGGCTGAAATGGTGATGATGAATTGTAGTATTATATTGAAATATTCCACTAGGTGGCGAGCTGATGGACGAAAAGGCGACACGTCTTACGGCAAGTATCAAAGCTATCACGTGTGAAGTTAAAGCAGATCCATCTTGGGAAGGTATAGATTTGTATTATTACTTGTTTTCACATATTTCATTATGAAATTCTAATATAATTGCTCATGATCATGGAAAAATGGTCATAATGCAATTTGACTGTTTATTCTTTTTTGACATAAAAGTAGTTTCAAGCTATGGTGCCATATTGAATTATAGTTTAATTTTACAAATATATGTCCTGGTATTTGTATATATAAAGAAAATGTGATTGTATTTCGAAATCGGTTCTAGAGATTCTTGTAAAATTTTCAAAAGATCGGGCGTGCATTCGAAGACTGTTTCACAGACTCGACATTTCTCTTTGAAGCAAATTCTCAATTTCTCAATAGCAGTCTTCCTAATAATTATGTAAGCTGTACTGAACAATACTAAATACTACCTTCTCGGGCGACATTACTGTGGACCAGTGTTAACAACTTATACATACTCATCAACTCATGCCGTGGGTCAAAGTTGGAGAGACAAACTACGAGAATGTCGGACTACATGTGAAATTATGATGTGAAAATGTGGCTTTAAGGGTTGCAGAATTTATTGCTAGTTGATACTCTGCCAGCGTCAACACGCGCGATCTTCTTGTCGCTCGACAGGTTTTGAGTAGTGAGGACGCGTGCCGCTTGATCTTCTAAAAATGGCAGTAGTGTAGTCGATAGCTCTCCGAAACTTTGTATCTTGCTTGGCAATTGCCGGCCGAACCATATTTAACAGTATTTCAAAACCGGCCCTAGACTATCTAGTAAAATATTCGAAAGATTCATCGTGTAATCTTTTATTATTGTTATTAGGTGCAACGCCCATTGTCCTGGAGAGCGCAGAAGTGACTGTTGAGAGAGCTGTGTTTGCGCGGCTCTATTTGCAGGTGTTGTTCCCGAACGGGGATGGCGACATTGCCAGAGACCAGTAAGAGTTACTTTTTTTGTTATAGCGGGGTTTTTATAGAGAAAACGCTCCTCTATAACATATAAAAATATAACATATATATAACCTATATAAAGAGATCACCGTCGCCCATGGATAATCCATGCTTTGGTTGTATCGCCGGCATTTACGCCGCTTTATCCGTATAATTGATACTCACTCACAATAGTAAATTATTTCCCTTTTTAATGTGAAATTTTAAAGCTTGTACTGAAATGAAAAACCTTAAAAGAACTGCATTCTGCAACATTTAATTTTTGGAATCAGTTCAGAAACAACTGGTGTTTTATACAATTTAAAATGTAAACATCGACATATTCAGAGCTTCTTCGTTATTAAGGTTTATTATGAATGTTTATTCCGAATGGTTTAATCGAACCAGAGTTCTGAGCGAACACATGCGTCGGCTGTCTGCGTGCACGAACGCAGTGCGGGCCGGCGTCCCCATGAGGCACCTGTGGGCAGCTCCTTTCCCCCATGCGCAGCTGCTGCTAAGGCATTTGCCCGTTTACAGGACGCCCAGGGACAAAGTAAGTCATACACAATTAAATTATTATTTTTTCAAATATTAGGTTTATTATTAAATTAACCTAATTATCTAAAGATGTCATGAACTTACATGAAATTTATTAAAAAAAAACTATGTACTGTACTGTACAGCATGTGTACTGAATGCATTTGCAGGTGTCGTGTATAATGCGGGTGGTGTCTTCTCTGATGTCCATTCTCTCGTTGACGGACGGATCGCCGCCCACCGCGGACGACCTCACGCCCGTGCTCGTGTTTGTCATACTTAAGGTATAACTGCAATGATACGTTTCATTTTTTTATAGTACAGCGAACAATGAAGGTGTGTCTTCTATATGGTAAGAGAACACCGCCCAGTAACAACCGCGAAGGTGGACGTCTTTGGTGGAGGTCTATGTACAGTGGACTTAATAGGCTGATGATGATATACTTTGATACTCTGTGACATGTCGACTAAATGTTACAATCTGAGATACCAGCGATTAATTGACAATAACACAATCTCTTTGTAATTAGGACGGCATTTTTTTGAAGAAGTGTAATGTAAAATGTCTGTAATTTGTATTGTAATTTGATCTTTTTTAAACAATACATTCATTTACTCCTGTATTTTGAAAAATATTTTTTTTTAGGATGGTTTAATTTTTTTTTACTTGTAGGTTAATCCACCATCCCTTCTGTCTACAATAGAGTTGGTAAACGCGTTGGGTGGTAGCATTTTAACTGGCGAAGCTCTGTACTGGTGGACCCAGTTCTGTTCAGCTGTTGCCTACATCAAAACTATGGACTATGTGTCCGCCTCTTCGTATACGTAGCCACGACAGGCGCCGCTCACTGTAAGTATGAGTTCAGATATTGACACGTTTTCTATCCAAAGAAATAACGATAAGCATACCTAAGTTAAATATTTTGCAGATTCTTCTAAAAATTGACGAAAATAACTATCTAATATGCATATCTCGTATATGGTAAGAGAACACCAGCGAAATACAATATATATAATACAGGCATCATTTCAAGTACAGCTATTATTTCACGCTGAGTATTGTGTGAGCCCGTGGTAACACTTCGGACGAGCCGGCCCAATTAGTGCGTCAGCATGACTCTCTCACGGGTGCGACCGTATTAAGACACTTGCTTGGCCACTGTCAAGCCCTTCCAGAGATAGTGCATTTAAAATTAATGCAATTTTGTTAAAATAATGTTTGCCTATATTGCCAAAAAAAATGTCCGTTATAAAACTTGATTAATTCGATTTTGATTAATTTCACTATAGGGATTATTAAAGTAGATTTTTTTTATTTGAACGTTAGTGATAAAAGAATATTTGTCGTTATTTCTTGGCAGAGGTTAGCGCGCCCGGAATTCAACAATGGTGTCTCCAGACATGAGCGCCGAAACACAATATAAATTAGGTTTAAAGAACACTCGTCTAACTGAAATACTTTTGATTGATATGTTGAAATGTATTTAACGTAGATACTGCCTGACCGAGGAATTTTTTTTACATTGTATTTTGTTATCTGGTGAGACCGAAAACGAGTGATGTCCATTTACGAGTGGACGAACTCACCGGCTCCCAAATTTCAGATTCAGTCGAAACGATAATCCAGAGAGCATACCTTTCAAAAGTGTAAAAATATAGTCTTATTTTAAAAAGTATTTACTAAAAATCTCTTCTTCATTGTACTTTTAAGTTTAAATTGTTTTCACTTAAATTTTAGGAACAAATCAAGTGTCCCATTATATATATGTAAATATGTATTTCAATGTTAAGTAGAAATGTAAGCTTGGTTATACTTACTACACACACTTGTCACACCTACTTTCAAATCAAACTTTAAGCGCAAAGAATCTTATAATAGTAAAATATTGGCTTAATCGATGTTAAATGGTAGAATGAAAGAATTTTTGTTATGAGAAATGATTAATTTTGAAAATAATTAAGCCTTGAAGCGCATAAATCTTAGAGAATTTACGTACTGACGACAAACTGTGATGTGTGAAATAGGAGAGAGGTATTTTTGGAATATAGATCGGGCTTTTTGCGTCATTCTTTTATATAAAGTTAATCTACTTAATATTCTTGCTATAAATCTATTAATAGAAGTTAAGTTACAGTTGTAAGTATTTTCTTAATCTTATATAAATTCGTCTTTAAGCATGAATAATCGTAGTAATTATTATTGCATTGTAATTGTAATCTCAATATTTTTTTTATTTTTTTATTCTATAGCGGACAACGGCGTGGGTGGGTCAGCTATATGGTAAGAGAACACCGCCACCCATGAACAAATACGCCACATTCCGGGCGTTGGTTTGTTTGTCGGCTTTTTCTGGCGCTGAAATTACACTTCAGGGCCTCCGATATGAGGATATCGGAGAGTGAGTGAGGACTCACTCTGCGAAACACTGTAAAAGTAACGTTTCACGCTGAGTATTGTGTGAGCATCACATCACCGTGGAATCACTTCGAACGAGCCGGCTCAATTATTACGTCAGCATGTATGTATGTTTCCCACGGGTGAAAATATATTGTAATGTTAACAATTCTTCGAGATAAAAACAACGAAAATTGGTCTAATAACTAATAATCACTGGTTTTCTTAGCACTTGGAATTTAGTCCATTCAAAGGCTTCAATAAATAGATTTTAAATTTCTAACCCTATCGGAGCTTTTAATACATCGGATATATTGCTAAATCTTAAGTTATTATGTAAAGATGTGCCTTTTATTTAAATTATTTTATATTAATAAGTGTAATCTAAAAGCATATTTTCTCGGGATATGCCTTGTATGTGCATATTGTATTATTTTGTGAATATTTTAGGTACAAATTTAAGAATTAGAATATTAGTTATATTTTTGTTTACTTGATTGTTAATCACTGATAAATTTAATAACCTGTTTTAACAACGACAAAATTCGTCCATGTTATTTAAAGTTACATAGAATTTCTTATATTATTTGAATAAAAACAAAATCAGTACAATCAAGTAAATAATTTAAAATTTAATAAGTAAATAATTGTAATAATAAATATTCTCAAATATTAAACTTATCTTGCCTAGAATTATATTTCAACATATTTTAATTGCTAACATGTTCACTTGTAAACCAGTTGTAATCAGATTATAAAAAGTTATTAATAAATATTAATTAATCACGTTGGTGTTTTCACGCCAAATATTTAATGTGACAAAAAACAACGAATATTGTGCAGCATGCACAGAAAAATTAACAAAAGTTTTACGAGCACCGAAAAGACCCTGGAAGCATACGATCATCATCATTATCAGCCTATCAAGTCGCCCAGCCCAGCAGTGGTTGGACAGACCTCCCCCAAAGACGCCCACCTATTGCGACGTTGAGCGATCTGCATCATGCACTAAAGTTATTTTAGTTACATAAATTAAAATTATTGTTTTCTGTAGTGGATAATCGATTAGTAGGTACAAGTAGTATGAATGTGTGATGCATGTCTCGCAGGAGACGCCCTTGCTAATCGCGGCTAAAAATCAAATTAACGGCGAGCCTGGGGCTCTCCCCAAAATACAGTGTAAAGCTGATATCTGTATGGACGGCAGCAAATAGCCCTCCCAAAAAATAATAATTTACTTAATTATGTATGCAAAAAACAAATATATTAATTACGTCTAGATTCTTCTACCTACGTTAGGTACATTTTCTCTGAACTAACTAAACTATGTTTGTGGAATAGTGTCAAAACTGTTCGACGTTAGTCGAGCGTTGCCTGTAGACTCTTTCTGTTGAATTGTTAATTTTTCGATATGTAACAAGTGTTCAATAAGCAAATATATTTTTATTTACTTTATTATCCCTTTGCAAAATTTATTAATAAAATGTGACTCAACAACTTGGTTGACAACGCCTGGAGTTTGCTAATTTATGAAATTGGCACAAACACTATAAGCTTGATATTCGTGACAAATACACTTTTATAAAGGGGACTCTAAATAAATACCGTTTTAGCAGAGTTTTTTATTTTAGTGTTGTATCGCCGCACGGAAAAGGTTAAAAACCACCATTGAACAGATTTATTCTAAAGCATCAAAATTTCATTATTTTTAACTCGACTGGCACATACTTGTGGTCATTTCAACCCCTGTCAATTAATTTTTTACACTACATCCCATTAAACTTAAAGGCTTATAAGAGCAAGTTTCAATTTAATTTTTTTTACAATTTGAAAGCAATATTGGCAAATTAATTAAATTATTGGATAATTATAGGATAACCGTGCAGGGCTGACGTCTACCAAATCATGGCTAATAATTGCCCTTAGCATTCAATAAATCGTAAATTAAAAAATTTCTAGCCTTACAGGAGGTCCGTTACTCAGAGAATAAGACAATATGGGCGTACACATTTATTGCATACTTATTTTTAACATTTAAAAAATTTACACTTAACAGCGACACTGCACTGAAACAAAGAAAACAATATTATAGCTTCAATGTTACTCCAAACAATAAATATTGAAATATGAAAGCAATCAGATATATGTTGCGTCACGGCGTTCAGTAGTAGCAAATAATATTATAACATCATGTAACGCAAATGAATACAATCAAACAAGCTATGTGCATGTTGCTTAATAAATAATCCTTAAATTGAAAATTTAAATGTTTACAAAATTAAATTAAGACTACAATTAGGAATTCAGGGCACCTTTTAGACTAGTTTTTAATGAAATAAAACAAACATAAAAATACCTTATCACAATGTTTGGCCTATGACCGTGGCCTCTCCTTCTTCTCTTTGTAAAGGGCGAGCAATGACACATTTGCAACTTTCACCACCTGAAAATTACATTACAATAAGTACCTTTGAATAAAATTTAATAAAATAATAAATTATTTCTGGCTCAGTTTGTGCGATGCATCATGGCATTCAGAGTAGCAAATACTCCAAAATCATAAGCTTATCATCATCAACAAAACCAAGGAAAACCATAAAACATTCGAATATATATACAATGTATTCAAAAAGTAAAAATTAATTAAAGTAAAGTGGTCTTAGATGTGAAATTATTTGATGAATATTTAAGTATAATTTTCAGCAAAACTTAAGGAATTTACTAAATAAGGAAATAAAGGATTAACATATTTAACTTTGTTGTGAGGTCTTTATCACTAACAAAATACATTATTACATTTACTAATATAAGCAGAAAATAAATGATAATTAAAATAAAATAAACATGTGCTCTAATATATCTATCATACCTTAAACCGAACACCGGGAATGTCACCAACAGCATGACCCTTACGACCAAATCCTGCTACCAAGACTTCATCATTCTCTTCAATGTGATTAAGACAACCATCACGAGGGACAAAAGCTGTCACTTTCTTGCCATTTTTGATCAGTTGAACTCTGACACACTTCCGAATGGCCGAGTTAGGCTGTTTAGCTTCAACGCCTCTGAAAGCACAAGTCAAAATTTTACTACTCATCATTACTATAACAAATGGAGTTTCACTCAATAAAATTAAATGACATTGTAAATGCATATGCCTATATAGCAGGACAATGTTTTACAATTAAAAATAGTGAAGAATAGGTTAGTTAGCTTAAGAACAGTGTAATGGAATAGGAGGCAATTAATAGTATTGATATATAAATGGTAAACAAGACAGTAACAATAGAATAAAAACAAAACAGTAATCATTGAAAGTTTATAAACTGTAAACAGCAAGAGTTCATTGACCCACGTGTGATCCTCGACGCGAAGGACGCCACTACTCGCAGTATTATCCTGTGATTGTAGATACTATCACATTCACATAAATAATACTGCGTGCAGGAGCGCTTTCAACACCAAATCTTGTCACTTATAGTCTTCTTGTCTGCAAACACTCACAGCACTGAACTGTAATTAACACTAGTACTTACACCTTCTCCAGAACGATTCCTTTAGCGTGAGATGCTCCACCGAAAGGATTGGCCTTCCATCTTGTACCCATGTGGGCTTTTTTGAACTCCTTGTCTGCCCATCGCTGCTCACGACGATGGTTCACGTGCTTACGAGCCGTGCGTATACCACGGGGTTTACCTGTAAGTTAAAGTCACCGGTTCTAACCACTGTTTTGGAACAACACAAAAATCATCACACAACACTTCGAAGGTCATTCTTTGCTTAGAGAATACATTAGTGTACCTCAAAATCAGTAGCAAATTAACGAGATTCAAAGAGATTCGATTAGGCACCACGAGAAAAACATGTCTGCGCCATGGCCGACACCTAGGCATGCAGAAATTTTTAACACAAAACATTTCATAAAGCTGATTGAAACAGTAATTATCACTTCAGCATATTGACATTTATTTACACCATTATTAAATGAGGATACAGTGCTTTCAATATAAAAAATTTAATAAATTGGCGCAAAACTACCGCTTACCCATTTGGATAGCGTGACACCAAACGGCAACGGATAGGAAAAGAAATAAAAATTGCCATCTGCCAACCACAATGAACTATTTTGCACATGGCTGCCAACTGAAGAAAAAAAAACAGTTGTCAGTAAATATCCCAAATTCTCCTTCAATAATTATTTTATAATAAATTTAACAATATGAACGTAGTAAAAGTGAAGTATTGTATAACTAATTTCTTTTCAACCACTAATATAATAAAAAGAACGCAATAAAAATCAGTCAAAACAAAATAGACTGCAATAATTCTTAACTTTATTTGAAAGATATTTAATATGACGAATCATAAACAGTAATTTATTCATTATTCTGCTTACAATATAAATTAAAGTACATGAAATAATAAATTAAAAGTGTATTTAAACTATTATTATAGTCATCTAATCAGAGCTATTTTCATAGCATTATATCTTACGGCATATTGCTATAGGAAAATGCTGCCGATATTAACACTGTATCTGTTCTATAGAAGCGAGCTATTAGAGCTATTTAAAAGCTGGTTACTTTTAAAATACTGAGAAATAAATTTCAAGAAATAGGTATCCTGACTGAAGCATCTCAGTGCGTTTTAGAGAATCTTATGTATTTTCGAAACAATATAAATGATTTTGTCAAGAAAAGCGACATTCATAATGGTTTTACCAGTGATCAGACTCAGTCAAGTAAGTAATTCTTTTAGATATAATGCGATACGCTTTTACAATAGTGTACCATAAAACGTTCAAAATATTTCTGTAAATAAATTTAATAATTCTGTTAAGGGATGTTTGTGTGATAAAGCTTACTATGTGTTAATGATTTTGTAAATTATGTGACGCCTTATGAATAAGTTGATCATGCTAGGCATTCTCAGAGCTAATGTTTTTTTTCTATATTTTAAGTATCTCACAGAAGCAAAAAATTACACTAGCTGAAATTATTTCGCCGGTTCTTCTCAGTGGACTTAGCTTGGAAGTG
>DWCF01006384.1:0-12488 GCA_018230265.1 Delias oraia
AAATGCTTTAAATATTGTGCAATAATCAAAATAAGAGAAGACAAAACAAAAAAGTAATTTCCTAGCAACTAGTCGACGAAGGCACGCGAATACTAGGATAGCAATGTATGCCAGGAGCAATCTCGGCAGGCGGTAATTAAGTGAGAGCACGGACGCCCGCTGCACTTAGAAGAATAAATCTCGCCCCTTCAGATTTACTGTTATGGCTCTGCTACCAACTTCTTCTCAATATACTGAAAAACTAGTTGCCACAAATATTTCGTCTGATTTTATTGATAGTAATTTTAATTAATACCAGGCTTAGCAAAAAAACTAACGTTAAAATTGATGCCTTATTCATTAGATAAAACGCCTATCCTAGAAATATGGCACTTGCCTCGTCCGAATCTCTCGTAAATTGGTTTGGCGAAAGGTTGACACCCTGCATCGTCATGTCCTGTCTGCTGCTATCAATCACCCTGAAAGTTCTGTCGCACTTCCACTGACCACCAAGCGTGATGTGATAAATTTTTGTCAATTTAATTAATAATTCATATCAGATGATATCAGATCATATAGATCATACAACAAGAATATATAAGAAGAATATAAGAAGAATTTTTTCTAAAGTTTAAAATATCATCATCTCTAATTTATGAGTGGGCGAACCATGCTGAACCATATGCTGACGCACTAATTGGGCCGGCTCGTCCGAAGTGATACCACGGGCTCGCAGAATACACAGCGTCAAACGGTACTTGTACTATGTTTTGCAGAGTGAGTGACGATATCGGAGGCCCTTAAAAGTACGTAATGTGTAATTAATGTGCGAACTGTGGCGCGGTTGTCCATGGGCGGCGGTGTTCTATTACCATATAGGAGACCCACCTGCTCCATTGTAGGCTATACCATAAAAAGCTTACTTTTATTTACATAACTCTTTTGGATTTCAAGAAACATATTCTGACGCACTTTTAATGTTTACAATCACAATCGCAATCACATTAAACCTCAAAATATTTTATTTGTTTAGGCCAATTGAGTTATAATAACAGAAGATTACTATCTGAATTAATATTAAACAGTCAGTTAACATCGGTTTTAATAAAGCATCTACGTCTCATTACTAATGCACAATTTTATATAATGTAGAAATGCGTTTTTACCCGAAGAGAAGATTATTTTCTTTTTCCTTCCTTTTTAACTTGAATGAAATAAAGGTGTTTACGCAACGATGTACCGAATACAGCCATTATTTTTACTTGAGTTTAAAATGATAATAGGACAAGCATTCTCACCAATTTAATATATTTTAATTGTATTCAAGTATTGCATAGTATATATGCAATATTTAAATCAATAATATAACAATGTTAAAATATAATAAATTTGCTTGCTTTTTTCTAATGTTTTCGTTAATGTTTCGAAATTGTGGACGCCAACTTAAACGTCACTTCCGGTATCGAAGAGTCCTACGGTATCCATGAAAAATAATGGGGTTAATATTTTTGTGTCTAAATCCAAATTGATTATCTTCGTTCATATAAAATATATTTGTTTGATATTTATAGATACCTACGTTAAATGTTGAAACGAAGCTGCTTAGGATATAAATTAACGATACCTAATTTAGTTAGCAGACTTGTGTTAGGCCACGTGGGTCAAATTGTTGTCAAATAGGATAACCCCCGACCTATTCAAGTATGCCACACATATTACTATATTTCATTCGCCAAAAGATATGACGTTTTGTAAATATATGATATATTAAGAAACAGATTAGTTTGTTTGTGGAACTTATAAAGAAGCTCATTTATCTGTAAAATATCAGGAGTGATACCTTCAGTAACATATTTAATGTTAATAAACTTGATAATACATATATATTATATGCGTTATATCCGGACGACGCTGGATGCAGGTCGCTTCCGACAGGTATTCATGGACGTCAAAGGAGAGGCCTATGTCCAGCAGCGGACGTCTTACGACTGAAATGATGATGATACATACGTTAAGTTGTTTATTTAAATAAACAAAAACTATCATTGCAGTGGGACGCTCCAGCCGAGATGAGCCATTGCTGACTCTCAGTTATTTAAACAAGAAGTCTGTTGTTTGCGTGTTTATAAAACTTGAAAGTTGGTTAGTAAATAGAATGACAATGCCGATGTATTGACAGTTGTATGCCAACCACGTTCATGATAACGTGTATCGTTGTAGTATCACATGTGCATTGATAACATTTGACAAAATTCCTAATAAATTTACTGTCGTCGGAGAATTCCACGTCTGTACATTCGTGTTACGCGAAGCCAGTTGATAATCGTATTTAGGCAAAATAAAACGCTGGTGTGATAAGTTAGAAAAATTTAATTAGATTTTCTTAGATCGTAGAAATCTTTTAATAGTTTTGGCTGTATTTAAGTCATTTAAACATGCGTAAATTACGACTGATAGCAGCAGTGGGTGGTTCTTTTATTGTGACTTTCATGTTTGTGGCTTTGAGTCGCTTGGAGAAGATGGAAGACGTTAACAGAGTAGCGCGCGAGGTACAAGATTCGAAAGAATCTTTAGAAAAGGTCCCTGTTGGAAATATTCAAGGAAAACGGGCGAAAGTTGTGGAGGTATCGTTATTGAAGTATATAATTTTTTTTTGAGTTAAGGTAAAATAATCCAACAAATATTTACCTATTGTAAAATTAAGCAGCGGTATATTAAATGTGATAATCTGTATATGACGAATCATTAAATATATAATATGTATATATAGAAGGATCCGTCAATTGATCTCCTTAAGTGAGTGGACCACGAAGTTCTAAAAGAGAATAGGCTAATAATAAATTCCACCGTAAATGTCCTGAAAAGTCAGTTTTTCCAACTTCCCATAAAGTTTGGCCTAATAATAATGAATGACTTCGGAATTCCTGTCATTATATTGCTCGTACGGAGCGGAGATTAAAACTTACGCCGCGTGTCTTGAAGCGCTTCTCTGATCTATTAGAACAGTTTCAATAAACTATACCGATATGTATGTATTAGATATAATTGCAAGGGATTTTTAACTATAAAAAGAAATTTTCTTCTTAATTTATCCTGTTAATTATGAAGTATTTTAATTTAAAAAATCCATTAAGATATGTAAATTAACTTTACTACAAATAACACATTAATAGATTAACCCTTGTCGTTGATATAAGAATATAAATAAATTATTTTTAATGTGATAATTTGAGTTACTCTTTGTATTAACACTTAATTCACCAAAGCAAAGTCGCTTCACGGTCAGCGATTTTGCTGGGAAACAAGACAATAATTAAAAATAACTACTCCTTACAATTGAAATTAAAATCTTCCTTTTTCGTTTTTTTAAGGTTGGTGAAAAATATTATTATACGATGCTAATATGCACAGTTAGTAAAAAAATTTAAGTGCTGTGAAAAACATTCGAGTGCCACTCCTGCAATCAAATGTAGGCCAGACCTTTTTTTAATATACTCGATGACACTCCACAAGTTTAATTTTACGTATTTGCATTTTAAATTATTTTTTTATATGTTCGATATATTATAGTTATCTACATACATTATGTTATAGAAGTATCGTACAGTATTTAGATACTACATCTCATATTTTTTAGCTAAGTTTATATAAAAGCAGTATACATTGAAGGTTTTTATAATAATTAACGCTACTGCGTTACAGCTTGCGTGGACCCAATATCCGAAGCTATGTATATTCTTGACACTATATTGTTTTCAGATGATGCGACACGCGTGGAATAATTACAAGTTGTACGCGTGGGGAAAGAACGAACTGAAACCGATTTCGAAACGTGCGCACCTTACCAGTGTCTTCGGAGGAGGAGATATGGGTGCTACCATCATCGATGGCCTAGATACACTGTATATAATGGGGCTGATGGATGAGTTCAGAGAGGGGCGAGACTGGGTTGCCGACCACTTCCATATCAATGATATTGTAAGTAAATTAACTTTACCTATTCTTTTTTTATTACTAGACTTTAGCTCAACACCGACAACGCTTTGGCTTTATTCTAAAGCCTTTCAAGCAGCAATAAAAAGTAATGTTCATGTCTTTTCTCGAGTCCTAGTCTACCTCTATTAGTTTTGGCCCGAGAACGTGGTGTTTGATTTTTTTCGACTTTCAAAGAAAAACGTTATAAACTTCTCGAGAAAACACATTAACTCCTAGCAATGGCATCTCAATGCAACATTAAAATAGACATGTTTTGCAACGTTCATTCAGGCCACGGTTTTTGCGAACTTTTTTCATTTATAAAATGCATTGGACCTCGGTGAAGTCTGGGCAAGAATGGTAAATCTCAAACAAACGAAAAGTTTTATTTCACAAAGAACTTAGCCATGAATAGAACGAAATGCAACGAATATATGGTTCCAGCCGTTCATTGTACTAGTGAGTCTGTGAGGTATGCTATGTTTAAAATAGCCATTTTCTAAACTCTGGTTGCAACACGTCACAGTTAAGAATTAAGTAAGAAAAAAAATGACTAGGTAAATCTTTAAGGATTTAAGTTTTATGTAACGCGAATTTTTTTATAAAGATTTATTACAGTTAACCTTTAGGACTTACTATAGAAACGGTGCATTTTTACGATATGTGATAGAAGTTCTGTGTAAGCTCAATCGAGTTGCTCTACTTTTTTCCTATTGTGATTTGCTGCACCTGTCTCTGAATGCATTTCCGACGGATACTAGATCAATCAGTTTGAAAATAAAACTTTAACGTACAGAAGTAGTGGAGCTGTGCTTACTTTTTCTATTCCCAATCGAATTGTTTTTTTTTTAATAGTATAGCGGACAACGGAGCGTATAACCGAGAGTATGTCTCCGCATGCTCTCCCACGGGTGTGATAGTATTAAGACATCGCCTTGCCACTGCCAAGCCCTTCCAGAGACCGAATAAATTATAGATTAAATTATAATTTATAATTGTCCGGACCGGGATTCGAATCCGATACCTCTAGCTTCATGGTAGACCTATTAAACCCTTTAGCTACAAGGCTCTCTAGTTTGTTTTCTTGAAATTAAGTAGTACAGATTAGGTAGTTGTTACCTTTTTGCTTCATGATAATATTTAACTAGGTTACTTCCTGCGTATTTAACCAGGGTTAACAATAGATAATCTTTTTAACAAGTTACCATGATCCAAATTGAAAAGAAGCACTATGCCATTCGGAATTTTAGCGTAACAGCATTGAAACATTACCTCGCCTATTTACGTATTGTATTACGTATCAATGAAAATAAATTAACTCAAACCGGCGGCGAGTTTTTCAATAACTATGTATTTAAATTTATCTTGTCATTTACGCTAGTTAAGTAAATTAATGTGATATGAGCAGTCATTCTAAACCAGGGATTTCAACCAAGGGTTGCAATAAATCCCTAATTTAATGTCGAATACCTCGATAGTCATTTGATACGTTAATCATGATACAATTAGTATAGCATTTCATATTTTCTCTTGAAACCTGACGATTGGAATTTATATATTCTTTTACATCCCTAAAAGCTGGTAACTCAGCGCTGCGGAGTATCCGTGGGCAGCAGACCACTTACCCTAGGCGAGTCTTCTGCTCGTTTGACACAGTTTTCATGAAAAAAATAGTAATGTGTACGTAGTATACGTTATTATCGTAAAGCATAATCTTTTTTATGATATCTTAAGAAATATAGATTATATAAAACAAAAAAGATTTTATTATCGTTTCATTTGTCAATTATTTAATGTACGAGAAAGGAATGACAGCAGTTTTTATATGTTGGCGTTATTTATCGAGCATTCTAAAAAAGGCGCATATAGAGTTTACAATTATAAGATCAATATTCCACTGTAAATTGTGTATAACAGTATAAAGTATTAAACGCAACACAAGGCAGACAAAAGCTTCTCGAGTTAATTGTATATGACAATCGTGGAGTATGCCGAGGCCGAGGCGTAAAATTAACCACAAGCTTTGCGAATAAAATGCAGTTAGTGGATGTTCGGAGCTGTCATACATAATGACAAGTTGTGTATCAATATCGTATCATGTTTTTAATGAGTAATTTCTTAGCTAGGTTTCCCTTGCACTCATCATCATCATCATCAGCCATTCAAGTCCACTGCTGAACATAGGCCTCCGCCAACGATATATAACTCATACGATATATATTATAATTTTAACATCGGTTTTAAACATCACCTCGATGTTTTTCGTTGCACAACTGGAAAATATATGTACACCTTATATACTAGGATATAAGACGCATATAAGATCTTCAAACATAATTATTTAACTTAAATTTGCTCTTAATTTTTATCAATAAAATAAAAAGTAATACATAAAATGTATTTTTCAGGACACAGACTTATCAGTGTTCGAGACGACGATTCGCTTTGTGGGCGGTTTGCTGTCCTGTTATGCTCTCACTGGCGACTCGATGTTCCGAGACAAAGCAGCGGAAGTAGCTGATGCTCTGTTGCCTGCTTTCGATACCCCCACTGGCCTGCCCTACGCTTTGATCAATCCTAGCAACAAAGTAAGATTCATTGTATATAATCAAATCATTCGTAAACGGCGCATTAAATTGGGGGACACAAATAACTGACCTAGACTATTATGACCTAATATATTATGACTATAATATATTATGACGTAAGCCACCCCTCGGTTCTTTAGTCTACTATTTACAACATCCATTCAATGGCAAAATAATAGACATAGATTTCATAGTACTAGGGCTATCAAAGCCGGTGCCAACATTGTTGTAGGGGAGAAAACGTAGTATGAAGGAAAATATAGCACAAAGCCGTCAGACAATGTCTTTAACTTAACCTCGACGCAAAAGCACTGTTCAAGTAAACTTTACATGTACGTGGGTCTGCGTGACTGTTTGTGGCATCGCAAATCCCAAACCAATAAAAACATATACACATTTTTTGTTTCGTCGATCTGTTTATAAACTCGATATTTATTTGTAATTGGTATAGTTTAAATATCCTTCAGTTTCATTGAAAATTTTGTTTCTTGAATTTATTAAAGTGATTTGTAAATAGTGTTGCCCACATTCAGACGCAAGAGTCTTGCAGTCAGTCTTGCAAATGCAAGATCAAGACCGCCTAATTTCTGCAAGACGCGAGAACAAGACTGACCCTGCAAGACTTACGCAAGAACAAGACTAAGCCCGCAAGACTCCTGCGTCTTGCAGGACTTAGTAAATAAGTAGTAAACTTCAATAAATACCAATAGTCTAATAAGTAACAGCAAGACTTGCAAGACTCTTGCTGCAAGACCAAGACCAAGACTGGGAGCGCAATACCAAGACTGGCTAAGTCTTGCATTTGAGCAGCACTATTTGTAAATGACTCAAAGTTTGAAATTTTGACCAAAATGCTACCGAGCTCAACTTTAATCGCAATAAAATAGCTTTATACCTTTGAAAAGGGTACCGAATACCGCGATTGCATAATTTAATCAATGACCCTTATATTAATCGTACCCAGACTTATCGCTTCAAAGCCCCTTTTCACTTATTATTCAGAATACATACTTAATTAGCGAAGGCCTTACTTAAACTTGGGGATATCACCTAATCGTGCATGAAACAAGAATAGTAATTACTTTTAAATATATATATAATATTCTAATTATAATAGTACTATTGATACAATATACCTACTTACTCAATTCAGATTTATATAATATAACGTATGATTTTTTTATATAATTTCGATAAAATAAATATGTAATAAAAAGTTTCAATAAAGTTTGCGACCTTTTTGCTGGTTAATTTATCACAGAAAGTTGCAACGTAGGTTCTTAAATCTAAACAGTATTTAATTTAACAAAGAACATATTTGCAAATGAATCGGCGCTATACATAACTCGACTAGTTTTTTAATATAATTGTATATATTTTTCAGGCTAGTCGACAATACTACTGGGCGGGATCTAACAGCATTTTGTCTGAAGTGGGGACTCTGCACCTAGAGTTCACTTATCTTAGCGATGTGACTGGAAAAGAAGGTAAACAATGAATTTATAATTTCATGAGGAATATTTTAAATTTAAAAACGTTTACGTTTTTTACGTATTAACCACTAAATATTTACTTTATTTTTGTAATTGTTTGCAACAATCGAAGACCTGGGGAAAAATTGTAAAGTAATAAACTGAGCCGATCTTTTATTTTTAAGTTTTATTAAGATGAAAACTAATGTGTTTTATAGTTTACAGGGAAAAGGTGAAGCGAATCCGCGACGTACTTCACAATATTCAAAAGCCCGATGGCCTATACCCAAACTACATCAATCCACGGAGCGGAACCTGGGGACAGAGTGAGAAACCTTTATATTCTATCAACGAAAACTTACATTTAATTATGTTATATTATATAATTGGAGCAAGTTTTGTCTTTAAACTGTTAAGTTACAGTTACTGTTAGCTGAGAAGTACCGTATCTGTTATGACTGACTTCTTAGTTTATTATACAAAGTTGCTTTAAAAAATATCGACGCCATTTCTGATGTATAAAAACACTTTTAAGTTTATGTAAATTCAGTAAATTTTTGTGATTTTTTCCATACCTTCACTAAGCTTACCGTGCTGAATTGGACGTAGTGAATTTAGTGCGAAAGAAGTGTTATCGTAATAGTTTACATAAGACCAGGTGCCACTGTCTCGTGTGTGTTTTTTTAAAGGATTGTATTAAGAGCTATGAATTTAAAATTTCTAAATCTTATCTCACGTTCTAATATTTTCAGAGCATATGTCCCTCGGAGCTTTGGGCGATTCCTTCTACGAGTATCTCCTAAAAGCGTGGCTGATGACTAATAACGAAGATGAAGAGGCAAGAGTAATGTTCGACGAAGCCATGCAGGCGGCACTCGACAAGATGTTAAGGGTCTCCTCTACGGGACTCGCGTACTTGGCTGAACTTAAGTACGGCAGGATATTCGAAGAGAAGATGGACCATTTGTCGTGCTTTGCCGGTAAAAAGAGAATGTTCACTATCTTCGACAGCATTATGAAATTCTATTAAGATATGAAGTATTTCATTTTGAGTTGATTCGTTTAAAGTTTCATCGTTATCACCTCGATTTTTGTCGTTCCACAACTAAGCGTTTTTTAATTTTGGGTCCCGCACCATCTCTCTGTGGCCTTAGCTGCCAGCAGGGCTTTTTCTAAGGCAATACGAAACCTTCAAGAAAAGAGCGTACGTCTTCTTTAAAGGCCGACAACTCACATGCGGCTCTGCAATGGCTAGTATGAGAGAGTATATTCCTTAGGGTATGCGAGAGAGAGTCTGCAAAAGATGTCCATAGGCGGAGGACCGCAGCTTACCCTAAGTGAGCCTCCTGCTCGTTTGCCACCGTTTCCATAACAAAAAAGTTATGAATGAAGCGCCTGTATTTAATACATTTTTCAAATCTTCATTAAACTAATAAAAAAATAATGACTCGCCCGTGTGTATGACTTCAGGATGTAAATCTCGTGAATCGTCTGAAATAGATGAAATAAAAAATATTTAATATATGTGCTTGATTAACGCTTTCAAGATTTACTCAGTTTTTTTTAAAGTTTTGAACCTATAAACTTTATCCCTGCACAATTTAGCGATGTTACTGTCTAGAAACGACAATATATTAATTCATAATTAAATAATTTCAGGTGGTATGTTCGCAATGGCATCCACAAGTCTGGAGAATTCACTGTCCGAGAGATATATGGATGTGGCTCGTAAATTGACCCATACCTGCCACGAAAGTTACGATCGGTCGGAAACTAAACTTGGACCGGAAGCTTTCAGGTAAATTAATAAGGTTCCCATACATCTTATTACATATCTCTATGTGACGTAACTTAAATCCACTTAAACATGTCCCATTAGGTTTTAAATTTTTACACATCATAATTTATATGCTTATATTAAATGCTTTATTACCAATGAAGACTCAATTATATGTCCCCCTATACTTTTAAAGTGTATAACGAAAGAGAAATATGTTTTATTTGTAGATTTTCGGGTGCGGTGGAAGCGCGTGCCATGAAAAGCAATGAGAAAATGCACTTGCTTCGGCCAGAGACATTCGAAAGCTACTTCATAATGTGGAGACTCACCAAAGAACAGAAGTACAGAGATTGGGCATGGGAGGCCGTTCAGGTACGGATCCAATGGTTTATATTAATACATAATATACCAAAAATAACAATAACGTGTCTCTAAAATCTAAATTATCAAAATCAATACAAATAATTATTTCCAAAAACATGTCCACATAAGCACTATTAATATTACTAAACGTTTATATACCTTTATATAAAAACTAAAGCATTATATTATCAATGGCCATGGAAGTAATGTTTTTATACTTGTATATAATTTTTACTTGTTTTATACTGTTAATATATGCTAGCTGTAAGTTTACCGTAAATTTGAAAATAATATAAATAAAAATAATTGTATAAAAATTGACTAACAATCTCCAATAAGATACTTATTACATGTGTTTCCGTTAGAACCCCATGAACCTATGTATTCATCTTATTGTGAAGTGATAAGAATAAATTATTAAAGACATATTGTTCCTAGGCATTAGAAAAGCACTGTCGAGTAGAGGGTGGTTACACCGGAATTGTCAACGTTTACCATTCAACACCAGTGGGAGACGATGTTCAACAGAGTTTCTTCCTTGCTGAAACACTTAAGGTAAAAAAATTAATTTATATGATAATTTCTTCAATACAATTTTCTTAGTATTAGAATAAATGTCTTAGATTCTTTGTTTTTATAACATGAAGTATTAAACAGTTATATCTATTTTTGCGTAATCTTGTGGCTCAGGAATTAATTAGAACACCGCCTGTCTCAGTTTTGTAGTGATTATCTTATTTGTGTTCTTAACTATCTGCACACAATATTTATGAGATGTAGTTATAATAGAAAATAAATGGTATTTTATCTTGCGAAGTTGTGGTTTATGGTTAAATTTACACAAAAGTAATTACGAATCTTCAGTGATTACTTAACTTTTCTCATCATATTATTGGATAATAAAATGATTTTGAACGCAAGTGTTTGTAATGTAAATGTTTTAATTTTCAGTACTTGTACCTGATATTCTCGGACGACTCTTTGATATCTATGGACGAATGGGTGTTTAACACTGAAGCGCATCCGTTGCCGGTCAAAGACAAGAATCCGCTTTATAGACAATCGTACAAAGCCATAGATAACAATGTTTAACGCAACAGAACATAGCTGTAGAAGCACAGATTAAAACTTAAAGGCCCAAGTGCATAAGCACGCCATTCAAGGGAAGAACTATTAGATTTTGATATGAAACAGAAACTCAAACATGCGTGGACCTGTATAATAGGGGATTTAATTTGAATCTAGTTTTAATACGTGACATATACTTTTCCCCTATATTTTTTTATATTTTTCATAATGCTCAAGGATACATAATATTTACTTCTACAATCAATAATTGCTGAAGAATTCTCAAAATATTTCTATTACTTTTAATATTTAAAACCTTAGTATGGAATGTATCGGCTTTTCACTTGTATATAGGTACCTATATAATATTGAATATTAATTTACATAACGATGCTTTATGATGTTTTTTCTAAAATGCAACATAAATATTGTGATATTATATGGTATATCAACTATCTTCTGTTCGCAATAAATTTCATATTTTGTGTTTATTAAAATATATTGTATTTATTTGTAGAAAGTTCATATTGGTATGTTTTTGTGATTCAGTACTTTCACTTGCTATGCAAATTTTTTGTATAAACTTTGCTGTGAATCTAATAGTCATTTTTCAATAATAAACTTTAACCAATTTTGTGCTAGTGTAATAATATTAAATATTCAATTCAATTTGATAAGAGGTACACATGATTTCGTGGCCACGAATTTAAATTGTCTTAAACTGCGTTCACTGCTCAAGATCCGTGTAGCTATAGCACAAGAAGCGGCCTAAAAGTCCCATTTTTCTTCTTCACGATAGTTCCGAGTTCTTATATTTGTAAATTATTCCAATTGCACCCCGAATTTCTTAAATTACCACATCTGCGCTTTTAAAATATGTAGTTATAATTTTTTAACAATGCCTAGCATTGTTTATGCAATATGTGATGAATAATTTACTTCTAATTAAAATCGATAAGCAGAACTAATATTTTCTGAATAATTCGTTATTTTATAGAAATGTATAGAAAATGTAGCTGCCTCCTAATCCTCAATAAAAATGTATTAACCTTATAAACTCTCGCTCGTAGTTAATATTAAATAGATCACGTTTTCAACATTGCTCAAGTCAATTACAAATCAAACTCAAAACAAAATAATATCGATTAATACTAACGAAAACGACGATTAATACTATTTCAGCTTAAACATTGACGTTTGGCTATTAAAAGCAAATACAATTCTCCAAAGTCAGCTCTTTGATTCACCATTGACCTTCAATTA
>DWCF01006385.1:0-12488 GCA_018230265.1 Delias oraia
CTTTCATGTCTATTGTATTCCCAGATAGGTATTCTTTAGGAATATTCAAATCATTGTATAGTCCCAAGTACTGTGTTTACCGTTTCACGCTGAGTATTCTGTGAGCCCGTGGTATCACTTCGGAGCAGCCGGCCTAATTAGTGCATACGCATATGCTTCAGCATGGCTCTCCCACGGGTTAAAGTCGTGTTGCCAGTATTTCAACACACAATATTTCCACATTTATATTCAACTGGTAACAATCTACATGGGAAACGACAGGACAACGCCTTTGTCTAAAATGTTACAAAGCGATACAATTATAAGTTAAATGTCAATCGATGTGGCATTATCTTGAACTCATTCATTGCTCGCAAAGTACGCTATTCGTAATGGTTCTTTTCGAATGGGAGTGCGCGCGGGCTGCCAGTCTCGGAACTAAAATCGGTTCATTTATTAAGTCTAACTTGGAATTCCAAATCAGTACTCTTAAATGTGCATGCTTAATTTGTAAACTGTTGGTTCATTTCGAAATAACAAGTACGTATTTAAATATATGTAATTAGAGGACAAACTAAGCTGTTTTCCTTGTTAATTTTTAAATTAAATTAAAAATAGTAAATTTATTACGCATAAGAAATATTTTAAAGTAATTTATATATATTTGTTGTTATACTTTATAAGACAAGATGAAAATCATAACTTATTGTTTTTATTAACATACCTGGTCCTGTCAAAAAATTTCCTTATACTGCCATCTGTTGTTATCTTATTGAACTAATGGAGAATGATAACTGTGTTGTTAAAAATATAATTAAAAATAAAATAATATTGCGCTATAAATATATATTATCTATCAAGTTGGATAAAACTTCATAGTGGAGTAAAATTAATAAAAATCAGTGGCATAGTTTTGGAATTCATTTACAGAAAAAGTAGTACGTAATTTATAAAGTAAAACCTTATTTCTCATATCAATATAATGTGATACTAATCAACTTATGAAAAATATATGTATATAAAGATTAGCCGTGTTTTTACAAGAGTGTGTTGAAATTAATAAATAATAAAATTTCAATGAGAATGTTAACTTTAATAAGTAATCATTGAGACTAGCCTTAAGTTCTTTGATCTTTGGTAAGACAGGTGGTGTGTGATTGTCCAATGAAATTCCATCTTTACCGCAATGTAACAGAGTTGGGTTTAATTTAATACGATTGGTACGTTGCCTTATTAGCAGATTTCGTCATAGGCCTTAGAATTCCGATGTTAAGCGCGGTTCTTGACAAAAAGTTAAAATAAACTGACAAAAAGTTAGAGCAATGTCAATTATGCCAACCAATGAGGTTTAGTAATAAATGACATTCTCCAAACGTATTTTATTGGTTTACATCAATGAACTACGAATTTTCTAATAGAAATTTATTAGAACTTTTTGCTACATTTAACAGCATTTGTATCGCAGCGGGAAGAAATATCGCCCTTACTTCAAAACTGTAAGCAGCACTTTTTTATACGATGTCAAATGAAACTAATTTACTGTATTTATCTAAAATCATTGAGGCTTAATTAAATACTGCAAGGAAACAGAGTCGTAGTATTAAAAAAATTAACACTGTTTTTATGGTATAGCGAACAATGGAGCAGACGGGTCTCCTATATCATAAGATAACAACGCCGCCCATGGACAACTTCGCCACAGTCCACGCTTTGGCTGTTTTTCGCTTTTTACGCCGCTTAAGCGGCATAAATTAAAGGGTCTCCGATATCCTCACTCAACGAAACACAGCACAAGTACCGTTTTACGTGGGTTTTACGTTTACGTTTTACGAATTTTTAGTGGGTCTACATATGCTTCTACAGGGCTCTCCCACGGGAACGACAATGTTAAGACATTCCACCAGTCACTGCCAAGCCCCACCAAAGAATTGTAATTTTTGGATTAGGATTCAAACCCGATAGCTCTCGCTTCGTGGATGTCACTAACAGACCTGTTATATAGTAACTTTAAAAAAAATACTGATACTGATAATAGTTGGGAACACACAAGGCAAAATATCGCAAGGGCGTTCACAAGATGGTCCAATCAAGTTAGAGACTCGTCGTCCTCAAAATTCTTTTTTTTATAGTATAACGGAGAACAGAGCAGGTGGTTCTCCTATGTGGTAAGAGAACAACGCCGTCCATGGACAACCGCGCCACAGTCCGCACGTTGGATGACTTGCCGGCCTTTTACGCCACTTATGCGGCATTTGTAAGGGCCTACGATATCCTCACTCACTTAACGATGCGCTGGATAGAAACAGATGGTGACAGATCAACCGCTCCTAAAGTAACCCTAGAGCTGACCATATCCTCAGACATGAGGGAACGACTCAGATATATATATATTTGAAAATTTTTATCGAAATTGAGAGACTCTGGTGCAATAATATCAGATCCTGTCGGAGGCAGTTAGTGGATATTTTATAATATTAATACAATAGTGAAAGTGATCATAGCGCATCCTCAATGCTGGGTTACGTAATAACTTCATCAGGTAAAGTGCAATGGGTCAAACGAAGGGAACTTAGTGCAACGAATCCCAATACATCTTGTATTGTTATAATGCACCTGTGTTTGCAGTCATATTTCACAGATTGTTAAGTAAACCACTAAGAAGGGTCTGTCATGAACTTGGGATGCTTAAAAACTCGTTTCTTATAGTATAGCGGACAACTGAGCATGTGTGTCTCCTATATGGTAAGAGAATACCGCCGCTCATGGACAGCCACGCCATATTCCGCGTATTCGTTGTGTTGCCGGCTTTTTACGCCACTTAAGCAGCATTTTTTAAGGGCTTCCGATACCGTCACTCACTCAGCAAAACAATACAAATGCTGCTTCACGTTGAGCATTCTGAGAGCCCGTGGTATCACTTCGGACGAGCCGGCCCATTTAATCCGTCCGCATATGCTTCAGCATGGCTCTCTCACGGGTGAAGAGATTATTGCCTCCCATGGGCAACCTCGCACGATCCGTATTTGTTTTGTTCCTGGTCTTATAGGCCCATTAAGTGGTATTAGTTCACGGGGTTCCGATATCTTCACTCAATACAGGAAACGTATATTCCTTCAAATTAATTATGTAGCCCAGGAGGTACGGATAAAATCTAAAATATTATAAATTAGACATTTAAAAATAAGACATTGAAAAATCGCCGTGAAGCGCCGGCTTAGAATTGCGCTTCCCCAAATCATTCAATGGGTGTGTAAGTGGCAACTAAAGAACAGACCGGAGGGCGGGCAGCAGCGTCCTCCGCGGACTATATTACTGAACTGCGATAGCCAACACGCCTGCCAAGTGGGGCGATTATGGCAAACACCCCCCAAATGACATGAGGCCTATGTCCAGCAGTGGACGTCTTACGGCTGAAATGATGAATAAGAAATATAAGTAGAAAACCTACTAAACTGAAGTCGGTTAGTAGAAACATAAACTACATATTTAATAATGGATGGTGTAAGATATATTTAAGTTTAATTAACAGTATTGACAGTTTGCAGGACAAAGGTTTAAATATCTCAAGACTGAATCGAGGTCTCATTACATCTAGATTGAATCACGCGAGATCTAGATCCAGATAGCACGTGAAGTATATTCACGCCTTAACTATTGAACATTTAAAAAATATACCATTTAAATCTTGTTTTGCACGCCACATATAATGGCCTAATATTAGATCGAAACATTTCGCAAACTCTTTAATTTAATTTAAAAATGGATAAAGAAATATTTGTATAAGACCTATTATTATATAATATTATATAGAAATATTTTTAAAAGACCTATTATTTGCTGAGGCCTTGTAGTTTTTTTTATATAGCGGAAAACGGAACTGGCAGGTTTTCTACAGATATGTGAAGAGAACATCGCCGCCCATAGACTTAAGCGTAATAGTCCACTCTTTGGTTGTGTGGCCGGCTTTTTACGCCACTTAAGCGGCATTTTAAGGCCTCAGATATTTTCACTCACTTAGTGAAACACAGTAGAAACACCGTTTTAAGTACAACTCCCATTTCACGCTGAGTATTCTGAGAGCCTATGGTATCACTTCGTACGGGCTGGCCCAATGATTGCGTCAGCATATGCTTCAAAATGCCTTTCCCACGGGTAATTTTTAATTGTTTGTTTTTTATAATAAATAAATTCGTTAAAATAATGAACAACTGATAGAATATTAAACTCCGAACTCACCTGTGTAAACAAGTTGACGGTATCAAATGGAGTTCCATTTTTGAATTATGTAAGAGCAAAAGTATTCCCATAAACAAATCATAGAATCGTGAATCGCTTCCGGAGATCTACGAATCATAAGAGTCACATACATATGATAAACATTAAAACAAAGGTAAATGGATCTTAAATCATTCCTGTATTCCGATTTGATCATGTCCAGTTTAACTGACAGGTGATGAATTTACAACGAGAATGCTTTATGACGTGCACACGATCGTTTGCGTTGTTCGTTCGTTCGTTCAACGGCTCGATTGAGTTAAGATGCACGGAACTAATGATCGGTGAACCAACGAGTTTTTAATACGTTGTACATTATTTTATGAGTTTTTCACATAAAAAATATACTTCAATACAAATTTCAATTGCTTAAATTACAATGGATAGTTATGCTATCAGTCTTCAATAGAAAAATATTTAATTTATATATTTTTGTGGCTTGTAAATATTATCTAAGCTGAGAGGAATTTGGCGTCTGCGTCTATGAACACGTCATGTTTAATATTAACTAAGAACTGGGTTTTCATTGCCAATTAATTGGTGGAGTTTTTGAAATTATATAATTAAGTGAAATGTTGTCAAAATTCCCAATAACATTCCATTTAAATCACCATGTTACTTCTAAAAAAGTAAAAAGGCTCTATAAAGCCAGAGCCCAGAGCAGAAAATCACTTAAAATTCTAAGCTTAAACCAAAACAGTAGCTCGTTATTTAGTTACATTATATGTAAAAAAAAATAGTATTAATTAATTTAGCCGCGTTTAGCTTGTCACAGTCTATGAACGAAATGTCACGTTGTTTTGAATGATCTTATAATGTAGTGACGGTAAAGAATAATTAAAATTTTTGTTAAATGAAATACAAAATCTAGTTTATGACTTGTGTGAATTGAAAGGTTTCCTTTCTTTATTCTCAGATAAGATTATTTGTTAGTTCAATTTAAATAGAGGTTATATTACTGTACCTACCCAAAGAAAATCTTTATTTTCGGAGAAACAAATTGAAGTTTTTTTTACTCACTGAACTGAGTTTTACATAGTATCTTAATTTTCCTATAAAGTAGTCTTTAATAATGAGCAAACAGACACGATGTGTCATAAAAATCTGCGTCCGTTTAATGAAAGAGAGAAGCGTGCGAAATAAGTCCCGCATTACAAACACTTAAAGGTATACATTCCGCACGCCCAGTTAGTATTATCCCGCGGAACAGGTAGCCTATACAGTTAACTAAGTTCATTGTACTCTAATTTTATCCTTTGCCTTTTGCGATAAACAATAGTGTTGTTTGCTTACAAATTGATGAGTATGGCTATTGTGAAATAGACATTAGTTGGGCTTAGGCGAGACTCCGCATATCTCCGATGTATCTTGTTTAGCATTAAATAATTGATTTATTTAAAGCTATTAGTTTATTTGCAACACCATATTTAGTATTTGTTTATCTCTCAATCTAAGTAAAATAATCATATTCTTCAATTAGGAATAGTTCTAATACCGGGTATGTTTTATACAAAAATCCATGAAAAGACATTGTTTAGGAATCGCTATTTGCTGCTGGTTATAGCGGCTTTTACAGCTTACCGTGGAGGGGAAAGGGGGAGAAGGAAGATCGCGAGTTCTCCGAGAGTTTGGTTTAAATTTTGCCGCGACTAGCGCAAGGGTGTCTCCTGTGAGACACGAAGAGGCTGGAGTGGTAAGAGCGTCGCGGACAGTGATTTATTTAGAAAATAATATAAAACAGTATGTGTTGGTTTTTATGATGCCGCCAAAAATTCTCATTGCGTATTCATCTTTAAAATAACAATAGATATTATTTTACCTTAAAAAAGGTCTGATAATTTTACTGAAATGACTGATAAGTTCGAAAGGTTAAACACGGAAAGTATTTGACGATTTATTTCTTAACAAAAACTGTCCTTAATTGTGTCCGTCACGAATCTGATTACATTCTAACCTTTTTGATTACATTGCACTATCAAATAAAAATAAAGAACAGTTTAACTTTCGCCTCTATGTAACACAATACTTCTTTATACTACATAATTGAGTTTCATTCGGCTTTTCTATTACATAGATCGATTGAGATACAGTTAACATACTAAATAATTGTATATCCAATGTTTTTTTATATTATAGCAGATAACGTAGTAGGTGGGTCTCCTATATGTTAAGAGAACAATACCGCCCATGAACAACTACGGCACAGTCCGGGCATTGGTTGTGTTGACGAATTTACGTCACTTAGGCGTCATTTTTAAGGAGCTCCGTTATCCTCACTCACTCTGCGAAACACAGTACAAGTACCGTGGTATCATGGTAGCACTTCGGACAAGTCGGCCCAATTAGTGCGTCCGCATATACTTCAGCATGGTTCTCCCACGGGTGAAAATTTGTGGTTTGATTTGATTGACTGTGCATTGGTGATTTGGTGTCCCTATTTTGTCAGCATTCGTAGGTCATTAGCGTAATGGAGATCATCTTAAAATGTAAAAAACGCACAGTTACGAAACGACCAACATCGAGGTGAAACAAATATTCTGATATTCGAAAACTGAGATTTTAATGAAATAAAATACTATGCCAAAAATATTTTTACATATATAATATATATTTTTACACATCTGGTGTTTTTAAATTTTTAGTCTTTCTTTTAGTTTTAATATTTAGTCGTGAACTTTTGACAATGTTATATGCATACATTATAAAAATAATCAATAATAAAGGAGAAGCTACCATAATATTAATTTGAACTGAATGCACAAGAAAATGAGACACAGTGATTTTAATTCAAGCAATAAATACAGTTTATACCGACGATGCAACCTAACTACGGGGTTTAGAAAGCAAAATGTTATTTATTAGCAGAAGGTACGGTCATCGAGACAATTTGCTAGCGAACACCGAGCCTCTTATAACTTAAATTATAGCCGATGTATCGGAAATACGCAATTAGTCCTACTTGGTAATTGAAATTCCATAGTAATTGAAAGCTTACGTAAGCTTCTATAAGCTGTGGTGGTGTATCTTACCCGTCTGTCGCGGAGACTAAAACATATGTGATATACTTCGACATAATAAATATATAATACGAAAAATGGGTATATATACAGGATATCCCTGAATTAATGTGTTAACGGGACAGAATTCAATTTATATCAGTTCTGGAAATAATAAGAAAAATTTATATGTCGCTTAGTTAAGCGATGATAGACATTTTTTACATAGACAATAACAAAGAATGTGACCATAGCATTTTTATTATTTCCTCTATTAATATGTATGTTTTTATTTATTATAAGTGTAAAACGTTTGTGTAGCATTTGTATAAAAAATAAGGAAGCTAAAGTTAATTTCCATATAATAAGCCAGGGCAATAAACACTGGCAGCTATTAGATCATAGAATATCTCTAGTTCTCGTGTTTACTTCGCGTCACCACGGTGAAAAAAAAAACTTATCAAATCAAGTATTCACAATAAATTTAACGTTTTTGCTCGCAATGTTGCACCATAAAACACCTTTTCAATGCTTAAGAAAGGAAGTTCTCAACACCTGCCTGAGACAAGATTTATACGCATCAAAGGAACTGATTGAAAGCATTCACATTGTGTACATTTTTTCACACAAACTTTTCATACATAGATTTTTTCATATTATGGCTAAAAATGTTAATTGTCAAATGTTAAGTTAAAGGACAGCTATCATTTAATAGTCTGTAATTTTCTTCACGAAATATAGATGGACTTTCTGACATTTCGTCTATGTCTAAGATTTTTTACGGAGATAATGTGAATCATTCATAAAAGTAAATAGACGTTAATTATGGTTGAAAAGCAAATTGCTAAAAGTTTATAATACGATACCGGAAAATTGCCTAGATAACCAAACAATAAATTTAATTTAATCTGTTTTGATTAACAAGGCGTACTACTATAATATAAAAGAACAAGAAAAAGATAAAATGCCTGGAATTTCTAAAAAAAAGTAACATATGATTGGAACGTCTCTGTTTATTTTCTTGCCAGTTCTCAGCAGTGGTAATCCGAATTGACAAAAAATATTATAGTGGCTTAGTGATGTATAGTTTGACATAAATATTGTATAAACTTAAAAAATGCTTATTTTAAACCTGAAAATTAAATTAATTTTTAAGTTTTTTGCAATAAATACTACCTACCTTTAATATTTTTTAAGACTGGTTGTTGTTGTTGGCCAGAATTAGTACAGTCGGTAGAACATAGGACTTTTAATACCTTATGTCATTATCATGATATGGACTATATGTATGTAAGTATGATCTTTTAGTATAACTCGGTAAATTTTAAACAACATATAAATAGCTTTTAAATTATAGTGACATTAAATAAAGAAATTATAGTAAATAATCTAAAAGAATCTGACAAAATAAAGTCGTATGACAAAACAAATACAAACTAATGTCAATTAGCTTACAAAAAAAAAAATTAAACTGATACAACGCCACCATTATGGATAATTTATGTTTGGCCAGATGTTCCTAACAAAACCAGGCTGTATAATTCAAAGATTAATATGAAATTTATACAACAGTTATGTATAGAATGTTATTATAATGAACTAAAGTATTAATTAAGTTTTTTCATATTGAAACGGACTCATGTAGACGCTATATTTAGAAAGGAATGTAGGCTTTATGGGAAAAGTTTTTATCATTTAAACGTTATTATCTTAAAACCTCTTAAATATTTAACTCCATGATTATCAATTTTGCTAAATTAGGTTTGAGAGCCTCGTAGCTAAGTGGTTTGAATCCCGGTCCTGACAATTATAAGTAATAATTTAATTTATCATTTATTCGGTCTCTAGAAGGACTTGACAATGGCCGGGCGAGTGTCTTAATACTGTCACACCCGTGGGAGAGCCATGCTGAAGCATATGCGGACGCATTAATTGAGCCGGCTCGTCTAAAGTGATACCATGGGGGTCACAAAATACACAGCGTGAAATAGTAGTTGTATTTGAAACGGTGCTTCTACTGTATTTCGCTAAATGAGTAAGGATATTGGACGGCCTTAAAAATGCTACTTAAGTGGCGTAAAAAGCCGGCAACACAACCAAAGCACGGACAGTGGCGCGGTTATCCATGAGCGGCGGTGTTCTCTCACCATATAGGAGACCCACCTGCTCCGTTGTCCGCTTATTATAAATTATTGCTTTTGAATAACGGGCAACCGCGCAGCAGTCTCACAATCCGCGCTTTGATTGAGTTAGGTCAATGGTAATTGTAGCGCCTGCTATATAAAGATTTTCGGGGCATTTTTTACACTTTGGGAATTACAGTATTGTTCATAAGTAAGAATACTTTTTCAAATAAATTAAATAGCCGATAGCCTTCAGGGATAAATGGACTATCAAACACTGAAAGAATTATTCATCGGATCAGCGGATCCGACATTAGCGCGTTAAATCAAACAAAATCTCCAGCTTTATAATATTAGTATAGATATAAATGCAATGAATAAATGCGAATAACAAAAGCACCCATCAAACACGAAGAATTTATACCCGAGTATTGCATGTCAAAATTATCGAGCATCTTGGAGTAACAAGAGAAATTTATTGTTTCAGCGCGGCACCTACGCGCACTAACCATTTTAAATAGCAAACGATTTTATCGACTAAGCATTCATGGAAACGGACATGACCGACGCATCGGTGGACGTTCGATATAACCGCTACATCTTTTTAATATGAACGGCTGAATGCGAACTTTGAGGTCTTAAAATGTTATTAACCTTCAATTGCTGTATACTCACTATCGATATTATACGATCATTATGCATAAATTCTTTATTTTAACTATAACATACAGACTTCATTCCGTCAAAAGTTAGTTTTCTTCAAATCTGGTGACGCAGCGGCCAAAGAGGCTCTGGGGGTGTAATTCGTCGTATTACCGTTCATCCTAGGTCTTTTTTAAAAGTATACACATATTTATATATTAGATATATTTTTTATAGTATTGACAACGGAGCTGGTGGGTCTCCCATAGGGTAAGAGAACATCGCCGCCCATGTACAACCGCACAGTCCACGCATTTTTTATGTTGCCGGCTTTTAACGTCGCCCTTTCTCGTTTACCTGCCTATTCTATAAAAAACTACAGTTTGTATGTAAAAGGTATTGTTTTCCTCGAAATTTTTAAACTTTTCTAGAGAAAAGTTAGTTTCTAGAGAGAAATAAGATAGATCTTACAGAGAAGGTTCTTAAATTTTCCCTGTGTTCCTGTTACCCTTAACATTAAAAAAATAAACAAAGGTAACAATGTTCTCGAGTTTTGAGCTTCGTTCATCTGGAAATTCTTTTATAATTATTAATAAATAGGTAACTAGATACTTTATTCATATTGTGGGCAATTTCAGACATAATTTTTAAAAAGATGAGCGCCCAACTAAGCTTTATGTGAGTAGCAATAAAACTTTACGAAATCTTAAGAAATTCATAACTCAGACGCGTTAGATCAATTTTTTGCATTCAACTCATTTGGGTGATTGAGAGATGCAATTGTGAATTAGTATCTAATAACATTTCATTACCCACAGTTAGTGTTGCCCAAATACAAGACTGCTTAGTCTTGGCCTTGCTATTGCGCTCGCAGTCTTGGTCTTGGTCTTGCAGCAAGAGTCTTGCGAGTCTTGAAATTACCTATTAGACTATTGATATTTATTAAAGTTTACTTCAGATCTTTGAAAAACCTACCAGAAAAGGAACATTTTGGGGTTGAATTAGCATAGCCATAGTAAAGACCAACCAGATTTATTAAATATGTCTAAAGATTTAATGAGAAATTCCAAAAATCACTGCTAAAAATAGTTGCAAGACGCAAGAGTCTTCTCAAGTCTAACACGGGCAGTCTTGGTCTTGCTAAATTAGGCGGTCTTGGTCTTGGTCTTGCATTTGGACAACATTACACACAGTTAAAGATTTTATTAAGTCAATTAGCGTTACCTTTAATTTTATAGATAAATCGCAGAACGGAAACGTTAACAAGTTTATTATTATCCATAATGGCGCTATTTGTAACCTATTCAGCCGCGAGCCGAACCTACACAAAAGCTAGTCATAACGTATTAAATTTTGAACTTTAATACTATTTTAATCACATTTATAATAAAAGACGTTATTTTGTTTAATCTTTGTCATTATAAGGAATACTTATAGTAAATCTACTAATTATTTTGATGTAATTTTAAATGGCAAATATTATGAATTCTGAGTTACGATATAACAACACTTTGATTTATATTCAGAATTGTATCTATTAATATTCCATTAAAACCGGGAAGCGTATTTACAGCGTTATGGTAGCTTACAAGTTCATCAATGAAAGTATTGTAGGTAAGTGATATTATAAATCAAACACGAAGCCAGAGGGATTGGGTTCGATGCCCAGTTCGAATAAAAAATTATAACTTAATTTATAATTCTTAATCTGTGAGGCCGTGATTTCACTTCGGATGAGCTAGCACAATTAGTGGGTCAGCATATGCTTCAGCACGGCTTCCCCACGAGTGAAACTCTTACATATGGCAGAGTCATGCTGGAGTATATACTGACGCAGCGGTTGGCTCGTCCGTAGTGAAAAGTCCCGTAGCCCACAGAAAATCAGCGACAAACGGTACTTGCACTGTTATTTCGTGGTCAGTCGTGAGGCCCTTCAAATTATAACTACAAAGCGGTGTAAAGTTCTACCATATGTTATAATAAAACCAAAATTATTGGAGGGCGGTTGTCCATGCGCGGAAAGATTTCCAATAGGCCCACCTGACCCTTTATCCGCTACACCGTAAAAGTTCTTAGTTAGCTACACTTTATAAAATTGAACTTCAAAACGATTTACTTTAAGAGCGTGGAAAGTAAACACAGCAATTCACTCATTTGACCCATTGACCGGAATACGGTTAACTCGATGGAGCCGGTGTTCATTGCTGTTTTATTACTCACAATATTCGATTTAATTCCGATTTCCACGTATTTGTCAACATGAAAGTGGTAAGCAATTACTTTGTCACGACTCTATTGCCTTATTGACTGAATACGTCAAAGCCTCACTAAATGTATACTAATATTATAAAGCTGAAGAGTTTGTTAGTTCGAAAGCGAATCTCTGAGCCTATTTTAAAAATTCTTTCAGTGTCAGTCAATCCCATTATCGAGAAAAGCTAGGCTATTTAGACAACTGGGTAGTGAACAAACA
>DWCF01006386.1:0-12487 GCA_018230265.1 Delias oraia
AGAGTGAGACAGATACGTATTTGTTATGATTGTTTTAAACTGGCAGCGAATTCTCGGTGACACACGGTATACTGCGTAACAAGAGCTCTAAGGGTACGCCATAACGCGCATCACATACCAACGGCGGGAACATTGACTCGTAACACTCCACGAAACTGGAAATTCGGTTACCAAAAATATTCAGACATTTTTATGTATTTATTTGCGGGTTAACCGAAGTGTCCGGACGAAGATGCGATTGCGCTTCTAGACTGTTGTTTATAACTGAACGAGAATTGTCGTGTCGGTCTCAGTACGACAACAACAATCTCATCGTAACTTTGAAAGTTCCTGCTGCTTCTTGTTACCACAATTTTTATAAAACTACCGTCGAAAGTGGTTAATTATTATGATTTATGCACTATACAGTTTAAAACTGAATTACTTAATGGGCGTTCAGTGGTGCCTATTTTGTGTTGGACAGCGTTATGTTAAGTTAAATGTTTAATCCAAATTGAGATTATAGTGTCAAGGTTATAAAATCATAATAAGTAATGTAGGAACACTATTATTTTGTAATTATTATACTCACTACAAATAAAAATTTAAACAAAATCTTATTGCTGAATTAATTAAAAAAAACAGTGAAGAAAGTCAGTTTGGCTTTCGAGCAGTGACGCTTGACTATGAAAATATCACTGAGAAATATAAAAACATAACGTTTTGATATTGTGTGTTTACAACCTTATAGTCGAGACTCACCTCAGTAGCGGCAAGATGCCGTCGTGACTCTCCAGCAAGGCGCGCAAATGCTCCGTTAGGACTGAGATTTTCATAAACACCGGCTGCAATATTCTACTTCCATCCTCGTGGCCCAAATTAAACGTGGCGTGGATGTTACACCTCCAAGGCGCTTCTTCCGTTTCGGCGCTGGTCGCCGGCGAGGTGTCAATCAATTGGACCATACGTCCAAAGCCCTCGTGGATAGTCACCGTATCGCGAATCTTGGCTATATCGGATGTGGTGATGGCGCAGGAATGTCTACTCGCGTACGCGTCACGCAGACGTACCAGGGGCAACGTGTGACCTCTGTGCTCTAGGAGGATAGCGCGCAAACGAGCCTTAAGGATGTCTAGACTTGGCGCTGGGGACGGCCGGCCTAAGGACAGGTCGAGCCTGCGACCCGCCCAAGCGTTGTCCAAACGACGTTTGTGTATGCGGGCTATTGCAAGGCGAGCGTCGCCCTCATTTCTTAGAAGCACGGTCGCCACCGGCCCGTCTACGTTGGACCACACAGTCACACGTATCACGGGCACGTGCTGGTTAAGTAGCTTCGTTACCATATCCTGGAGACAATAATAATTTATTTCTCTCACAAAGGTACCATTTATACTAAAATTATAGCACAAACAGATTTGATAAACATAACTAAGAAATTTCTCAAAACCATGTTGAGACTTTTCAGAAAGCTGGAATACGCACAGAATAGTCAGCGTGAAAAGGTACTGTGTTTCGCAGAGTGAGTGAGGATATCGAAGACCCTTAAAAACGCCGCTTGAATGGCGTAAAAATCCGCCAATACAACTAATGTACGGACTGGGGCGCAGTTGTCCATGGGGGGCGGTGTTCTCTAACCATATAGTAGACTCACTTGCTCCGTTGTCCGCTATATATAAAAAAGCTGGAGTCTGTATTAGGCTCCAAGCCTGTATGAAAGAATCTCCAGGCTCCCTTCTCCCATCCGCCAAAATTTAGGTGCATTAAAAGTAGAATCGAACAAAATATGTTCAATGTGTGTGTGTCTGTTTCAAGTAAAGAGAAATCGAGCGTATGTGTATCATAACTATTTCAGTACAAGGAGCGAATCAGTAACCGCTTTTTTTACATTTAGTATTACGCAATGGGGTATATACTTAAAAAACTTTATTGTAAATAGAACTTCTGAGAAAGCATTATTGCGCTGAGCTAGGCTTGTATTGAAGTGATTTGGTGCACAAACGTGCTTGCGGCGTGTAAGACTACATACAAGGAGAGTAGATGGTAAATTAACATTGGCGATTAAAATAAAATGAAAATATAATAAACAAATATCCAACCCTGACACATTTACATAAAAAAATGTATTACCACAGTTGTGTAAATGGTCAAAAATATTAACATTACATCACCTTTTGATATAAGTATGAAATTCTCGCTTCACGGTGTTTGTAGCTAAACTCCTTCGAAACGTCTTGACACATGCTCTAGAAATTTTGTAAGCATATTGGGTATGTCTGAGAATTGGACGATATCTATTTTTTATCCCCTAAATTTTAACGGAAATCTAACATTTCTTTTTAATTTTTAAATAATTATTTCATTGAGTTTTTTACTATGCAACAAAATATATACAATCCATAATGCATTTTCATCTTACTAAGAGCAACCCTTATTTATTAATAAGGATATTAGTCTTTGATGATTTATGTGGCAAGTGTTCCGCAAAGTGTTTACCGCGGCCGACGGCACAGTGGTGTACCTAGTTGTTATTGGTGGGTCTCGGAAAAATAAAGTTGTCTTAGAAACTCATGTTAATAATAATAAAGGTTAAAAAAATACTTTACAATAATAATTAAGGGTATAAAAAATACACATACGCGATCGAAGTTTTTATTTCATTGTTTTGGTACTTATAAGTAAATGTTAATTAATAACTACAAAAGATGTTCTTTTTGTGTTTGTGGTGTACCTTTTAAAATTACCTTGAACACAAAAAGTCTGCGGAACACTTTGCTAGTAATAGATATATTATTGTCTATATGACATTGTTTCTCTAGAGACTGATTAAAATGAATACCTGAAGTATCTGAGAATCATGCGGGGGCAGGTTGGCCACAGTGAGCTCAGAGAACGAGTCCTCCGTTTCGCTCTGGTCACTAAAACTGGCGGACGAGTTCCACGGCGACATTGCCCGACCGTAGATAACGTCGCGGCGGCTGTCTTCAGCGCTGCAGTTGCTTGAAGAGCATGCCGACTGATCCAGGCTTGCTGTACCTACACATGAGAAAGATTCCCGGATTACTCACTCACAGAATACTCAATGTGAAATGGTAGTTGTCCTTGAAACGGTGCTTCTACTGTGTTTCACTGAGTGAGTGAGGATATCGGAGGCCTTTAAAAATGCCGCTTAAGCGTCGTAAAAAGCCGACAGCACAACTAATGTGCAGACTATGGCGTGGTTGTCCATGGGCGGCGGTATGCTCTTACCATACAGAAGACCCAACTGCTTTGATGTCCGCTATAACATATCTGTTCTGACAGTATTAGTTTCATATTTAAAAATTAAGTGTTTTTTTTAATTTTTATAGTATAGGGGACAACGGAACAGATGGGTGTCCTGTATCCTATAATTTTAAAGGGCCTCCGATGGATATCGGAGGATTCACTCACTCAGCCAAATTCAGTACAAATACCGTTTCATGCTGAGCATTCTGTGAGCCCGTGGTATCACTTCGGACGAGCCAGCCCAATCAATGCGCATCAGCTTATGCTTCAGCAAGGCTCTCCCACGGATTAAAAATGGCTGTCTGTTATTTTAAAATGTATATTAAAAAACATGTTACCATGTCGGCCTCTAATCTTCCTCGGCTTGGAGGGAGCGAGGATGTCCAGCGGCTTAGGAGCAGATACAACAGGCAACTGGTTCAAAGCGGACGCCCATTGACTCTGTGCCGGTTGCCCTCTATCAGTCATCATTAGTGGCACCTGAAAATTGAAATTTCATTTTATTATATGGAATTATTAATATAACCACCTCTTTCGATATAATTTTAAAATGTTGTCTACAAAATACTAAACGTTTCGGTTAATTAAAAACACTATTAAAAAAGTAGGTACATTAGATTAAGATTAAAATACGTGAGTCCATGTGGCGATGATTTATAATCCAAGGTAATTGAGAACAAACCGGGGGCATCGTAAAGTGCGAAGGCAGCGGAGGCAATATCGAAGGCGGCTGTTGGCTGGGAGGCGCGGTGCAGTATCCCTCGTCGCTTGAATAAGCAGGTTGCACCGTGTTGCGTACGAAACGTGTGCTTATTTTACGTCCAAACACATCTTCGCCCTCCATTCGCTTCAGTGCACTGTACCATAAGATAGTAACAATAAGATTTAATAACCTAGACAAGAGATCCCCAGCCTATTTCAGCCATGGACCCCTGAGAATTCAAGAACACCTATCACAGACCCCTTAATTAAATAAACTCCAAAAAAATCATATTTTTATTATTTCTTTTATTTTAGTTATTATTATAATTTATGTATGGTCCAGAGATGACTCGCGGCCTCCCGGGGATCTCGCGGACCACAGGTTGTGAAACACTGACCTAGAACACCGCATGACCTTAGATGGACCAGACATAATCTGCTTCTTTTAAACCCATAAATTTATTTGAACCGCGGCACTACAAATTAAATAAGGTCGGCAGTAATAATTGCACACAATGCTCAGCGTGAAACGGTACTTGTACTGTGTTTCGCTCAGTGAGTGTGGATATCAGAAGTCCATATAATTATACCAATTAAGCCGGTAACACAACCAAAGAGCGAATTGTGGCGCGGTTGTTCATGAATAGCTGTGTTCTCTTGTCATACAGGATACCCACTTGCCCCGTTATCCGCTATACCATAAAAAATTAAAAAACATGTTTCCACCAATGCCACATACGCAGTTCATTGACAAAAATTTAGTGTTATATCTAAAATGGACACTCGAGCACATCTGAGACTGTATATCTAAGGTATTTATGTGTTTTATAAATAACAATTCAGTCACGATATTTTTAGAAAAAAAAAGAGTTATTTAATAAATGATACTACTTTTTGAAAATGGAAACACAAAGAGAAAATTTATTAGTCGTGGACCGACAGTTATGTTATGACTCATCATGTTGCGGAACATAATAATTTTGATAAATTCAACATTCGATTCTCGATCAAATTATCTCTAGCTATATAATTATATTAAAACGCGTAAACAAAGAACAAATAATATAAAATAAATGTAGAAAACGTTCTTTGTTTCTTATTATATGTATACGAGAACATGTCACCGTATAATTGTCTTATTTCAACAGGAGAACATGTCACCGTATAATTGTCTTATTTCAACAGAATCCAACGATATTAATGTTTTATTATGTGTATCGATTATTTTGAATAACGAATTATATATTAACTTACGAGGATACTGTATTACAAAAATACGGAATCATCACTTTCATTCGGCCATTAAAAATACCATTCACTTACTTGCTTATCATGATTCTCAGAATATAGTATATAATAAACTTATAAAATCAACTATTTGTTTCACAACTATAAACTAATTAATATCTATAATACGAATAATTACACTACACAATTTAAATATACTAATGTGGTGTGTGCCGGTGTCAGCTTGGCATTGCAATGGCAGATTGCAATGGAGGAACGATTTTTCTAAAAATCGGAAATAATTGAGGGTAGGAAATATGAACATTGACCACTACGTTGCAATATCACAGATACACCGTACTTATATGGTAACACTATATCCAAATGATTTAATAATATTTGTATACCTACATGAATTCATTTTATTCTTAAAGTATTAATTATTCATATAGTTTTTTTAATCTTAAATTAGTCTTTTCTTAATTTTTTCACAGCTATAAAATTGCGACTAATACATATTTTATAAAGATTGGGATGAGTATTTATTGTGATATTTTGATGAATATCAAGTTTTACATAAACTAATTTTTTAAAAAATTAAGCTAAAGCAAACATATATTTTTCATAAAAATACTTATTAGAAACACCAACATACATCTTACAGGAAAACTCAAAGAACAATTCGCAATCTGAAAACAAAACTATAAGAATACTAAATGGCTTACCGAGAAGTATGATCAGGTGTAGGGAACTTCATCATAGCAGTAGAAGCTGTTACTTTTAGAACTTTGCCACCACAGTTGTCTGCAAGTCGGCGAAGACGCCTGGAGACCCTCTCTGGTGGTTGGTGTACTGGCAAATTTCTCACTTCCATTTCACAGGTTGGTTCTTCATCTTCTTCTGTTTCACTCAGCTTAATCAACAAAAATATTGAAAAAGTGAATTTGAGTTTGTTATGCTTTCACAACTGAACCATGTAGAATCTAGATACATTAGGAGAGTATAATTAAACATATTTTATCCAATAGAAGCATTAAATAAGTCTTGGGAATTTGTTTATATTACTAATGACTGGCTAAAATTATTTTCTTGTTCATTAAAGTAAAAGAGTTCACAGTGTACCTCAAATCCAGTAACAGAAATTACACACTACCATGTAGTAGCAATTTTAAGGTGTTCATTTAATTTACATCAGACTTAATAAATTAATCAAATGTCTAAAAAAAGTTAAATAAGCACAAAATTACTTAGTAGTATTAATTAATATTGCTGATTTAGATGTAATATTTATAATATTTGCAGTTGCAAACATAACTTACATGATTTGTTATATGATATTACGAAATGAATTAAATAAAACCATGATGATATGATACCTTTGGATTCCTTGGAAGATGTGCAGTCAGCTCATTAAAACAAAAGTGTGAGGAGGCACAAGTAATTAATGCAGCTGAAGTGTTCTGTTTATGCACCAATATCACTTCCATATTTTTCCTAATGATATAAATAAATATCAAAAAACTTATTCTTTTTCTATTTATTTTATTTTTCACCAATTAATTTTTATCAACAGATAACAACTAAGAGCAAAAAATGAGAAATGACTTTACTTACGACTTTTGCAAGCTCCAAATAGCAGATTGACATGCAGAAGCTCAAGATTATCTAAAGTGGCATTCTTTGACATTAGTTGTTTATGCCTACTTTGGGTTACTATGCATTATGCAAATGATGTAAGCAATAGTAAATATAGTCTAAATGTTTAACTACATACCTATGTCTAAAATCACTTAAGTCGGCAGCAAAGTTAATATCCCCAGAAATTAATAGTAAAGAGGCTGGAGCAGGATGTAATTCACCAAATCTTCTCATGCATTGCCTTAATTTCTCATCAGCTGCATTTTTTTGAGTGCCACATACATGAATTAGGTTGACCTACAAAGAAAAACCTTGCGAACTTATAAAGCAACTCTCCATTTTTTAAATGTATTTTAAACAATAAAAAATAGGAAATAATGAAAAAATGCTTATTATTATAATCTACTAGCATAATTAAATTAAATATTCTCTGGGGATAACAGGAAATAATATAAAGGATAATAAAAAAAGGTATGTACATATATAACTCACTTGAGAATCATTTAGTTCTTGTAGTCTATTGGGTAATTCTTTTCTTACGTCACATACAACAACAAAGTCAGCTTCTCTTCTGCCAACTAGAAATTTATCTCTTATTGATGCTACCACATCAATAGCTGAACATCTACGGGGTATCTATAATAAAAATTTTTTAGTATAAGAAAGATTTTCTCTATCTAAACTAAAATCAATGGCTAGATTTTACCTGACAATTTTCAATATCCCAAAATATACCAAGCGGAATGCAATTTGATGTCGCCCGTTTAAGATGTCGATATCGAGATCTGAGTCTTGATCTTTCGACGGGCACGGCTCCTTCTTCTAGGGAACTCATATCATCTGATGATTCGTCTTCTATATCTACGGATTTTAATTATCAACCTTATTACATATGTTCATTTTAAAAGATAAAACCTATTTTAATAATGTTCATTTTTGTGCATCAAAATAAAACTTATTAAAAGCATATAATTAGGGACACGACCATATATTGTGGTATAATAATACTTGCCTGTTATCCATAATCGAGGTGGCAATGGTATTTTTAAGGAACTAGAAATATTACCTAGATCTTGAGCAGAACGACTACGCTGGCATGATGAAGTTTTAGGTAATATATCTATATCGTTTGTTATTAGATTCATTGTACACAAAATTATCCACAGCGAAAGAAGTAATAATTAATGTGTTTCGTCATGGACTTCAGAATATTACCATAGAAAGTAGGCTAACGTTTACGTAGTTACAATCACACAACATACAAATAAATTGTAAAAGATGTCACACTTATAAAAATAAATGCTTAAATCGAACAGATTTGCGTCGAATAAATATCACTATGTATTTACAAAATGTAAAAACAAATCTACATAATATCTACGCCATTTTCTCATTCATAATCACAGATCAAGAACAAACAGTGTTGTCAACCTGTTAAAAAAACGGAAAAATTATAAAAACTATAAAATATAATTATAAAATAATAAAAGTAAACATCAAATTAATTCTTTTATATAAAATTCAAATTCCATTAATAATTTAAAAAATATATATTAATAGTTCTTAGAGAGCTAGCTGATGATTGCATTAATACTGCCATAATTAATTATACTGTGTTTAACGCGAATCCATACATAGACACAATTAAAAATAGGAATTATAGTAAAAATTAAATTATCAACGTAAATAATAAACTTATAGTCAGAGATAATTGCATTTGATATAATTTAAGTCTTTTTGATACATTGTTACCACTGCCATTTAATAGTATGTAACAGACAACAAATTGTCAATGGTATTTTCAACCGCTCATGTTAAAAGTTATTTGGTCAGTTGTCAGAAAACGTGAGCTTGCATTTACAAAAATATTAAATCGTTCAAATTATCAATATACAACAAAAGAGATATTAACAACGTTAAAAAAATATAAATTAAACACAAAACTATTTCTTAATTAATCTACGAGGTTAGTTTTTGTATAAGGGTAAATTTTTCTTAACAAAAACTCAATGCACTCTTGGTCACGAATCATCTATTTTGAATTTTATATTGTTTTATTTACAGAAATAGTGCCACAGAATGACTACAAACGGTGATATGGAAAGCTTAGACGCTAGCGGCAAAATTATAAAAATGGAGGTAAATTAATTACATTAATGCTGACTTTCAATTACACAAATGATAATATTACATGTTTTTGAAGTTTATTATAATTATATAAGTTGTGTATTATAATACAAATTATGTATTTCAAAGGTTGACTATAGTACTACCTGTGATGAAAAAATTCCACTTTGGAAGACCTGGGCAACCAATGGACGGGTTCAAGAGGCTATTGATCAACTGTTAGCGTTGGAAAAACAAACAAGAACGGTAATCTTACAGTATTAGTTTGAGAGCCTCGTAGCTGAGTGGCTTATTGGATCTACCATGAAGAGAGAGATATCTGGTTCAAATCCTGGACTCTGTATATGCTTGACAGTCGTAGGGCTATTGTCTTAATATTGTTATTTCAGTGGGAGAGCCTTGCTGAAGCATATGCGGACGCACTAAATAGGCCGGCTCGTCCGAAGTGATACCACGGGCTCTCACAGAATACTCAACATGAATTGATACTTGTACTGTGATTCACTGAGTTAGTGACATTATTGGAGGCCCTTAAAAATGCTGTTTAAGTACCGTAAAACGCCATCAACACAACCAACATGCGAACTGTGGACCTTTTGTCCAAGGGCGGCGGTGTTCTCTTACAATTTAAGAGACCCACCTTCTCCATTTTCTGATACAATAAATAAATAATACATATTTACTACTTGAATAACATAGCCCAGAGAATAAATCAAATCTATGTCATTTGTCACATATTCCATATTAAAATCTTTTTATCTTTGACAGGGCGCTGACATGGCTTCTACTGCAAGAATATTAGTAACTATTGTTCAAATATGCTTTGAAGCGAAAAAATGGTCTGCCCTTAATGATCATATTATTCTGCTATCTAAGAGAAGGTATGCTATAAATTAGAATGTGTATGGTGTCTGCTTGCTGAGAAGTTGAATAAATTTGAGTCAAAGAAAAAATTAATTCATAGGTAAAATCAGACAAAAACTATGACAAAATAATTTCCTGCAGATCTCAACTCAAACAAGCTGTTGTTAAGATGGTCCAAGAATGTTGCTTGTATGTAGATAAAACTCCTGATAAAGAGACAAAAATTAAACTCATAGAAACCTTAAGAACGATAACTGAAGGAAAGATCTATGTGGAAGTTGAGCGGGCACGTCTAACTCATATCTTAGCAAAGATCCGAGAAGAAGAAAATAATGTGGCTGAAGCTGCTAAGATCATTCAAGAATTACAGGTAGAACTTAACTAACAATCATTTCATTTTCTTTCTTTATTACTTTTTCTTTCTCATCTTACCAAGTCTTGTGACTAAAATTTGATTACTAAAACAATAAAAGCATTTATTAAAATGTAAATGTATCTTTTTCAGGTTGAAACTTATGGTTCTATGGATAAAAGGGAGAAAGTTGAACTTATTTTAGAACAAATGAGGCTTTGTCTTGCTATCAAGGATTACATTCGTACCCAAATCATTTCCAAGAAAATCAACACTAAATTCTTTGAGGATGAAAATACACTGGTACACTTCTAAAACTATTCTTCTTGATTCTTTGATTATACAGTCTATTCACTATTTTATTCAAATTAGATGATGAATGTGCACATACCATATATGTTTTATGCCTGTGGTATATTTTACTAGATAGTAATAATCTTAAACTCATGATATAGAAATGATTGGTGTTTCTTACCTTTTGCCATCATTTATAATCTCAACTTATTCTGTTTAAATTACAGGAGCTAAAAGAAAAATTCTACCGCTTAATGATTGCTGTAGATCAGCATAACGGTGCATATTTATCTGTGTGTCGTCATTTCCGTGCATTGGGCCAGGCAGGTGGAAGTGACGCACTTATTGGGAGTGTGGTATTTCTTATTCTTGCTCCTTACGATAATGAGCAGGCAGATTTGACACATAGGCTTAATGAGGACAAGGAACTTGACAAATTGCCTGAATACAAGTTAGTATCTTTTTTCTATTTTTTTTAAATCTATAGTGAACAACAGAGCAGGTGAGTCTCCTATATGGTAAGAGAATACCGTCGTACATGAACAACCGCGCCACGTGTTGCCGGTTTTTGTTGCCGCTTAAGCGGTACTTTTAAGGGCTGGCGATATCCTCACTCATTCTGCGAAACACAGTACAAGTACCCGTTTCACGCCGAGTATTCTGTGAGCCCCTGATATCACTTTGGACGAGCCGGCCCAATTAGTGAGTTAGCCTATTGTGCTTCAGCATGGCTCTCCCACGGATGCGACATTCTTTAGACACTCGCCCGGCCACTGTCAAGCCATTCCAAGAGACCGAATAAATTATAATTATCCGGATCGCGATTCGAAGAGGTATCGACCTCTCGCTTCACGGTACACTTTGTTAAAACAATTAAGCTACGAGGCTCTCAAAATTGATGCAATTTATATGTCACGAAGGAAGTATAGGAAATGTTGAGTTAAAATTTAATTAATATTCTCATTCTCCTATCCAGATGAAATAGCAATTATTTATGTATAAAAAGTTATATTAATTTAAAATTAAAATATACTTTAATTTTAAGACAACTTTTGGGCCTATTCATCAATCCAGAAATTATAAGATGGAATACTCTTTGCTCTACATATGAAACTGTGTTGAGAAAGACACCTTTCTTTGTTTCGTCTGAAGAAACGGGACAAGAACGTTGGAAAGATCTTAAGGAAAGAGTTGTTGAACATGTAAGTTTAATATCTGTTTATGGTAATCTGGTAATCTATAAAGACATATGGGTACATATATACATATTTATATATATGTACTTAAATAGGTATATATAACAGGAATCTTCAAAATGTATGTCAAAAGTTATGCCTTTTGAACGCTGCACTAAATCTGATAAATCTTGATCAGAATAAGAATAAGATTTATGTGAATAAAAAAATATCTAAAACTGTAATATTAAACGGCTGAATCTACTTGAATAAATTTTTGTTAATGCGTTAATTTTGTGTATGTATTCATTTAATGCATTTTTTTGTACGCTGTATCAGTATCATGTAAAGTGGTGTTAGTTCAATAACATCTCAACTGATTTGGCTAAATATTAATGGGACGTAGCTTAGAACCAGGAGGGCTTAGAAATAGGAGATTTACCCGACTATAAAAATGAAGGGTATGTTATTAATGTACCGATTTTTCTGGTTTGATTGGACCCGGTTGATGGCGTACCGGGAAAGGCGTGATCACTAATTATTCTCTCTCTGAGTCGGTCGCTCATGTATGAGGATCGTGGGGAGCAGGGTTACTATTGGAGCGGATGATCTGTCGCCATCTGTTATCTAGTTATTCAATAAATAATAAAATTTTCATTTAGGTAGGCTCAGAATTCTGATCACCTTTAAATATCATCATCATCAGCCCATTCAAGTCCACTGCTGGACATAGGCCTCCCCCAAATACCCGCTGCGATCTCGAGCGATCTGGATCCAGCGGTTGCCCGCGTGAGATCGTCTTTCCATCGTGTGGCGGGACGTCCCACTCTGCGTTTTCCGGTACGCGGTCGCCACTCGAGAACCT
>DWCF01006387.1:0-12487 GCA_018230265.1 Delias oraia
TTATAATTTAAAGATTAAATCCGCATGAACAAAGTCGCGTTAATAAATAAAAACTTTGCAAATAAAGGAGATTTAATTATTTAATTCAACATCGTGGCAGCTCTTTCCGTGAAACTTTGCTAATTCGCTTAAACGAGATAGATTTCTGTGGCTTGAAGTTTATCTAACATTTCGAATACCTGGACAGTTGTGATGTCGTCTGAAATTAGAATCGGCGTCTTCTATGACTTTTGGACTTTAGAAATATAAAAAAAGATATGCTAATGTATGCTTTTTTTTACAAAAAACGATAGGCAAACAAGTATTGGTAGAACCAGGATGTTCGGTGTTCTCTTACCATATAGGAGACCCATCTGCTCCGTTGTACGCTATAGAAAAAAACAAATTATTTTTGTATGAATTTTGACGACAAAACGACCGGTAGGATGTACTAAATAAACATACATCGTTTCCGACTATATATAATGTATGATAGCAACCGTGTCCAAACTAAAGTTTGTTGCATGTTAGTACATCGATCCAACTTTATTATTAAACTATTATGTCAGCTGCTACTAGAAAGACCCACACGCCATTTTTAAATATTCAAACGCCGCATTCTAAACCTAAAAATAGTCACCAATTATAACATATGATCAGTTCGTATTGTGGTTAATAGAAATGTCATTAATTGGAGACCCTTGAAATTTAGCGGCGTTAAAAATCCAGCAACATCACCAAAGCGCGGATTGCAGGACGGTTGTCCGTGGGCGGCGGTGCTCTCTTACACGTTTTTACCCAATGGAGAGCCATGCTGAAGCATTTGTGGACGCATTAATTGGGACGGCTTGTCCAAAGTGATATTCGAGCTCATAGAATACTCAATGTGATACGGTACTTCTACTGTGATTCGCTGAGTGAGTGCGGATAGCGGAGAACTTTAAAAATGTTGCTTAAGCGGCGTAATAAACCGGCAACACAACGAATGCGTGGATTGTGGCGTCGTTATGCGGCGGTGTTATTTTACCATATAGGATACCCACCTGCTCCGTTGTCCGCTAAAGTATAAAAAAACCGTTCCCCATGGACAACCGCGCCACAACCCTCGCTTTGACTATATTCAACCAAAGTGCAAATAATTTTAAAGGTTCCGATGTCCTCATCTAATGAAACACCGTACAAGTCCTGTTTCACGTCGAGTCCATTAGTCTTCCATTAACCATCAAAAGTCACCCGGTCGTTGCATTATCAGTTAAATAAGAAATCTTTGTCGTTTTAGTGTTAGAAACCCACGGGAACCGGTTAGGAATTATAAAATACGATCGAGTCAGTTGCTACATATAAAATGGAGCCATCCGGCGACGTATTGCAAGTGAAATAAGTGCACTCAGCAAAATGGCTTCATGATACGAAAACTAATATCTGAGAGTTAAAATTGGGGATAAGAAATTCGCTATTTTTCTTATTTTAGAAAACAAGAAGAGTCCTACTTTAATGAAATTCTAACCAGATTAGCTTATGTTTTATGGTATAGCAGACACCGGTACAGATGGGTCTCCTGTATGGTACGAGAACACCGCCGCCCATGGACAAGCACGCCACAGTCTGCGCATTGGTTGCGTTTCCGGCTTTTATCGTCGCTTAAGCGGCATTATTAAGCGTTTCCGATATCCTCACTCACTTAGCGAAACACAGTATGAGTACTGTTTCACGGTGGTATTATATGAGTCCGTGGTATCACTTGGAACGAGCCGGCCCAATTAGTGCGTAAAAAGCCGACAACACAACCAATCCGCGGAGTGTGGCGCGGTTGGTGATGGGTGGCGGTGTTCTCTTACCATATAGGGAGACCCACCTGCTCCATTGTCCGCTATACCATAAGCAATATTGTTTTAATATCTCGAAATAAACTGATGACCTACTTGATTTTTGAAATATCGGTTTAAAATCTTTAATTAAAACGGAGACACAATGCCACGAACGTCTACGCGCTCCGACAAATTACACTGGAAGAGGAAAAAGTATGAATTTCCGGTTTTTAATGTGAAATTTATTTATTTTATGGAATATGTACATCCTTTATGTGTATTAATATAAAAATTGAATTTCAATGAGCTAATGAAGATGAAGTTCTTCAAAGTGAAACGATCGCTTTGGCGATATAAAAAGCCGACAACACAGCAATGCGTGGTTTGGAAAATAAGATAAAATAAAGCAGTTAAAACGATTAAAAAAATATTTTTAATGATTTATTTAATTTAAATAAGCCCATAAGTATATAATTTACTGGTATTTTAAGAAGAAAAATATGTAATAAAGTCAATATTTGTTGAATATCACGCAAAAACTACTGAATAGATTTTAATAAACTTTGCAGCTACATCAGAATAACATATAGGCTAAGATTTATAATGATATTGTAAAATATTGAAAAAAATAATTTTTAAAAAACCTATTTTTATGAAACATATGCAGACAACATATCACGAGGCTTGAGAATCGGTCAACATCTATTTCTCATAGCAGTCACTCTTAATTGATAAGGGTAGTCCAACCGAGATATTTTTTAAAAAAACATGGATAGTGTTTTTATATATAATCCTAAAATTTCGCCTTTTCATTGCCAATCCATATTTTTTTAATACTAATAGTATTTTATAATTTATATACCCAGACAATATTTTCCATATCGAGATCCTCGCAGCTTAATGGTTTTAAGGATGTATGGTAACCATGAAGCGAGAGATATCGAGTTCGAATCCCGGTCCGGACAATTAAAATTTAATTTATAATTTTCTCGGTCTCGGGAAGGGCTTGACAGTGGTCGGGCGAGTGTCTTAATACTGTCGCACCCGTGGGAGAGCCATGTTGAAGTACATGCTGACGCACTAATTTGTCTGGCTCTTCCGTAGTGATACCACGGGCTCATAGAATACTCAGCGTGAAACGGCACTTATATTGTGTTTCGCAGATTGAGTGCCGCTTAAGCGGCGTAAAAAGCCGGCAACACAATAAATGCGCGGACTGTGGCGCGGTTGTTCATGGGCGGCGCTATTCTCTTACCATATAGGAGACCCACCTGCTCCGTGGTCTGTTACAGAATTTAAAAAATATATACTATTATTAAGTCAAAAACATAAAAATTGTTAGTTTATATAAAGAAAATGTCTATAACTTCCGTCTATTTGAATGGATGCATTCGTGACGTGAATGAGGCTTGCTTATGCATAACAAATTTATGAAAATCTTTATTTCATTTACAACTGAACATATAATATATAATGATAAAACATTGTTAAATATAAAAAATGTCTGTGTTCGGTTGTTGTGTATTCTATATTTGTCTTTGGTTAAAATGTTGGTTCATGGTTATAATTTGTAAATTCTCTATCGTTATTACTGGAAAAATTGTTTACGCTAATCACAAAAGCGAAATATATGGTTATACATATTTAAAATAAATTAAATTTTTATACTAAAATTAGATTTTTTATTTTATTTATTTTTTGGCAAACGAGCAGGGAGGGAACGTTACCGAAAGCTACGGGTGTGTTCCCGGTCTTTAATGAATATGTATGTTTCTTTAAGGTCTCCCGGCATGTTGTTTTGGAAATACCTCTGCTGGCAGCTTCCACAGAGAGGTGGTGCGCGGCACAAAATCCCATTAAAAACGCTCAGTTGTGTGCTCGAGGTGAAAAGGCTTCTTAGAAAAAGCTTCTTAGAAATAAGCCGGCTGCACGCTAGTGGACTGCCCGTTAATACGTAGCAGTCGCGGCCTATTTGTTTTGAAAACAATGACAACGTTTCGAGCCAGTGGCTCGCAACTCTTTAGAGCAAAATATTTGGAGCAAAAGTTAGCATTACGTATTTTGATGATTGATGTTTAAAGTCATGAGAGTTTTTTATGGTATAGCGGACAACGCAGCAGGTGGATCTTCTGTGGCAGGATAACACTACTGCTCATGTACACCCGCGCCACAGTCTGCGCTGTGATTGTTTTGCCGGCTTTTAAGCTGGTAAATTGTCATAATTACATAGCAAAGTATTAAAATTTCTTTGAACAACTTAAATGATCTGGAACCAGCGGTTACCCGCGACCTTCATGAGATCGTCGTTCCATCGCGTGGCGGGACGTCCTACTCTGCTTTTTCCGGTATGCGGTTGTCGGTTGTCGGTTCGTCGAGTGATGTGGCCAGCCCATTGCACCTTCAACTTACTAATACAGCGGGCATGTCGGTAACTTTGGTTCGTCTGAGGACCTCATAGATGACGATTGAGCGACATAAAAACCCGGCAACACAAACGTGGCGCGGACTGTGGCGCGGTTTTCCATTGGCGGCGGTGTTCTCTTACCACATAGAAGATCCACCTGCTCCGTTGTCCGCTATATCATAGAGAATAAAATACAATTTCAGCACAGCCCTGTTCACATGTAATTTGGCGTTGAAAGTCATCACTGTGAAAGTGCATGTTATTAATTGCTCTTGATTGACGTAAGCACGTTCAAATTTCAGTCGGTTTTAACATTCTCCAGCCATTTCAAAACGCAAATCTATCATCGATTTTGTAAAAGCATAAATAAATATCTTTTATAAACATGGCGGTGTGAAACTCGCATGTCACAAGTGATACTTGAGATTGGAAATCAGCAATTTTGTGGGATTCATTGAGGCTGTCATTGTAAGACTTGTATTAACTTAGAAATTATAATTTCTGCAGTAAATTTAAAATTAAAGTTCACGAAGAACGCGGAGAGAAGTTAAATACCAAAGATTGCGGCTCGCTTGTCCATGGGCGATGATCTCTTACCATTAAGTACCTGCCTTATTGTTTATATATAATAATAATATATATAATCCGATTCGATTTAGGATTTCCTCCCCATTAGTAGTCAATAATCAGAGTCAGTTGAGTTTATAATCTATACTCGATTCTATTACCTGTGGGAGAGCCATGCATATGGTGACAAACAATATGGTGACAAACTTTTTAGGCCGGTTCAATAGAAATGATACCACGAGCTCACAAACTTAGAGTACTTGTACGGTTTCGCTAAGCTAATGAGGGTAGGAAAGCCTGGATTGTGGCGTGATTTTTAATGGGCAGCGTTTATCTCTTACCATAGAGCAGACACAGCTGTTACCTATTCAAGCATAAAAGAGTTCTATAGTCTATACTAGTGTTACCCAGATTCAGTCTTGGTTTTGCATTTGTGCAAGACTGGGACTGCTAAATTTTAGTAAGACCAAGACTGAGACCGCCAAATTTTAGCAAGACGAATACTGACCGTGTAAAACTTGAGCAAGAACAAGACTAACTCTGCAAAACTCTTGCGTCTTGGAGCTATTTAAAAAAAAGCTGTCAAAGATTTTTGCAATTTCTCTTTACACATTTTTTAATCTAGTTGGTCTTTACTATGGCTATGCTAATTCAAACTTAAAATGTTCCTCTTCTGATCTTTTCTAAGACCTGCAGTGAACTTTAATAAATAGCAAGAGTCTAATAGGTAATTGCAAGACTTGGAAGACTCTTGGTGGAAGACCGAGACTGGCTTATTCTCGTCTTGCATTTGGGCAACTACAGTCTATACAGATAGTTTATGGCCTCAATAATGTCCAAAGCACAGCTTTGACAGAGCAAAAATGACTGAGATTAGCACATTCTAAGTGGGGCTTCAAAATGGCACACATGACACTCAGCGGCTCTCGAGGCTTTTGTGCTAGAACCTTGGAACTGAAAAGCGGAGGCCAACAATAATCGATGGATATGTGTGTTCCCTTTATACAGATAATTAAGCTCAGATAAAGGCATTATTAAGCTTAAATCCATGATACAGCCTTTTGTTTCGCAGTATTGGATTTTTTAACAAACAACGTCTCTTTTATGGTAAGAGATCACCGCCAACTATTGAAAAACTTGCCACAACGGGTTTATGTTGTGCTACTGACCTTTTACACCGCTCGAGGGGTATTATTTCGTACACCCAAATCGGTCCACGAAAGACGGGATTAACAAATCGCATCGAATTTTTCGTTAAGATTAGAAATGCATAAAAACCAATGCCTTTAAAAAAAACAAAAAAGGGGTAATTTATTATAGGTACCTATTTTTTTTTGATAAGGAAACAAATGAGCAGGAGGCTCATCTAGGATGAGGACCTCCGTCCACGGAGACCTTCAAAACAGATCGTACCTGTTTGAAAGTTCTAGTTCTTAAAAGCAGCATCACCCAGGCTGGAAATGTTGTCCATAGTTGATGGATCGCTTTTTTATGGCATATTGGACAATGGAGTAACTAAGAAAAAGGTCTTTTATGGTAAGAAAACACGACCGCCTGTGAATAACAGCGCTATTGTCCACGCATTGGTTGTGTTGCCGGCTTTTAAGGTAGCTTAAGCGGAATTTTTAAGTACCTCCGATATCATCACTCACTCAGTGAAACACAGTAGAGGCACCGTTTTAAGTATTACCACTATTTATTACCATACCACGCTGGGTATTCTGTGAGCCCGAGGTATCATTCCGGACGAGCCGGCCCAGTTAGTGCGTCAAGCGTATGCTTCAGCATGGCTCTCCCACGGACGCGACAGTACTAATACACTCCCCCGATTACTGTCAAGCCCTTATAGACCGAATAAATTATAATTTAAAATATAATTGTCCGTACCGGGATTCGAACCCTCTAGCTTTATGGTAGATTTTTAAAACCACTTACCTAAGAGGTTGATTCAGCAGTAGACATATCTTAACTACTGAGAATATTCCCGTAATAAATTCTATATAAGGTCCTTGCGACGTTAGCAAATATTTCAATAAATAAATGCCAAAGACAAATAATATACAATTTCGTAATGAAATCTCATTGGAGCTAATAAAATTACCAATCTCCATAATTTGTGAGTTTATTTCATGATTGTCTCTGCTAAATAGATTTAATTTAATAAGTTTTTGAGCCTACAAAAGTTTATCTTGCAGTTTTTTTATAGTAAAATGGATAACAGAGCTGATGGGTCTCCTATAAGGTAAGAGAACACCGCCGCCGCCCACCAACCGCGCCACAATCCGCACATTGCTGGTGTTGCCGGCTTTTTACTCCACTTAAGCAGTATTTTTAAGGGCCTCCGATATACACACATATAAAAGCAGTACAAGTACCGTTTCACCCTGAATATTCTGTGAGCCTGTGATAATATAGACAAGCCTCTCCTACTGGTGCGCCAGTATTAAGACCTCTACTCGCACGGCCACTGTCAAGCTTTTCAAGAGACCGAATAAATTATAAATTAAATTATAACTGTCCGAGCCGGGATTGGAACCCGATACCTCTCGCTTCATGGTACACTTTAAAAACCATCACGGATATTACTTGTTTTTAAATAAATGTATCAATTTTATATTGATATTCGTGGTTATATTTATGTGGCTCAATAAACTCAGCCTCGTTGGAAATACTTAATATAAAACGATATTTGGAAATGTAGGTTGTTTTGTTTATTGTAAATAAATCTAGAATCCATGGAGCACGTGTGTGAAGATGTCTTTTTTCAAAAGCCTTCATAGATTATTGATATTTCGATGTACTTACCGCTGCATCCTTACGCGTGCTCACTGTAAAGTGTGGCGGGCAACTGAAAAGCGCTCTTTCAGAGGGTTGTATGTTTATAGAGTAATTGCAACGAATTCAAGTTCATTGCTGATTTTCTTCTTTTGTAAGGGATTGAGGGGGTTTTTTCTTTACGATAGCGTGTTAATTTGATATGGATTGGCTTTATTGTGTACTCGAAGGCTATTTATACAATACAATTCAATCTTTAGACGTGTAAATTTGGTATTTTTCAGTCTGTTAGTAAGGTAGACATGTCAAAATGTTTTAGACAAATATAAAGCTTCGTTTCTTAGATATAATTACTTAAGAAATTAATCTTTATACTTTAGATTTTGAAATAATACTGCTAAAATTCTGAAGAAAGTAATAACACTTCGCTAAAAACGTTTTTTTTTCAGTGTATTAGTATGTTAGGGATATCAGAAAGATCATAAATGTATTTTACAAAGAAAAAAATTCAAAAATCAGGTTCCATTCATTACAAGTAATGGAACTTATTATTAAAATATAACACATATATGTTAGAAATCTAAAATATTCTCTTTCTTTTGTCACTTTTTTCAATCAATCACAGAGAACGAGATACGAGTGAAACGAAACGAAAAGGAAAAAGAATTGTTATTCCTTTTTTGTGTTATTGGAAGTTAATAAATTAAGTTTTCAGAATGCAATGTGTTCTTTGAAATATCAAAGAATAGATTCTATATGTCTATTTAGAAAAAAACTTTGATTACATATATTTACATACATTTTAAAACACGATAAATACTTTATTTCAAGTTATAAGTTCTTTCTGAAGCATGGACAGATTGATATATTTTTATTTAAAATATAGGTTACTTATTTATATTCGGCGATTTCAAACTTGAATTTAATAACATAAGTTTTACTGATACTGTATAAACATACAAGGATTAACCTACCTCTTAAAGGCCTATACGACTAGGGATGTGTCCATGGAGTGTGGACTACTTATACTAAAAAAAGCTGCTCTTTTACTTCTCTTTTTTTACTTTTTCATATATATAAAAACATGGCTGTTTCGTCTGTACAAATATCGACTAAAAGCGTCTCAGAACTAGTAAAATCATCTCTATATAATTACCATCTGAATCAAGGGAAATTGTAGCGTCTCGCATTCAGCCCCACGCCTGCCGCCCCAGCAACAGTTTGTACGAGTGTTGCCAGTTTTTAATTAATTTCCCGACAATATTGAATGTAAAAAGATGCTTGTAATATCAAAATTGAAATTGTCTAATTTTATTTAAAAGCAAGATTTATTTAAAAGCTACACATTTAAAAACTGTTACAATATTTATACTAATACGAATGAGAGTCTCGTAGGTATATCGACTTATAAGCCTACCACGAAGGGTGAAGTATCAAGTTCGATCCCCGTTCCAAAGTTCTTGGCGGTGGCCGGGCGAGTGTCACAACACTGTATTACTAGTCGGAGAGCCATGCTAGTGTTCTAATAATGCCGACTCGTTTGAAGTGATTCCACGAGCTCACAGAATACTTAATGTGATAGTGTACTTGTCGATTTCGCCGAGTAAATAAGGATATCGGTGGACCTTGATATTATATCGCTTAAGCGCCATAAAATGCCAGAAACATTGTTGTCATTTGCAATATAATATAGAATTATGTTCCAAAAATGCGAATATCATCTTATTTAGCATGTTTTTGGTATATCAAAAACTTCGCATCATAGCTAAGGTTTTCGATGTCTAGAGTCAGTAGAAAAGCATTCATATTTCCCGGATGATGCAAGTTAAACAAATAAACACCAAACTTACAAATATTACATTAAACTTTCACAAATACGCTAGCAATTAAAGCTCACTGACAAAAACGAAACAGAACTTTGACAGAAGAACTCATTTTAGCAAAGTTTTACAGAACTTCTTAAAGACAAGCAAAAGTTAAAAATATTGTAAAAACATTTGCAATTGAATTAATATAATTATATTTCAAGGTATGTTTATTATTTTACAAAACTGGGTAACCTTAAAATCCAATCTGACAACACAGCTATCGCCCGCGTAAGCGTGTATAATCCTACCAAAATGAAACATCTCTTAGCATTACATTATGATATCATAATGACTATCTTTTTCATATTCTTGTATTATACTTACTAAATATTCAAGTAGTTTTGGGTTTTATTGCTTTGTGTTAGGGTTTAAAATAAGTTGTACTATTGAGAATCTTTTTTTATGTCTTAATTGATCACATCAATCACTTTGGCCGCGCGCTGTCAATTTAGTGGGAAATTTGATTCACAGCATCACCGTTTTAGGTGACAAATGTTTCCATGTGATTGGTACGGCTTAGTGGTTAAGCGGTAGAAATATATTCTTGTAGAATAATCAAAATATCGGTTAAAATTCTAACTAGACAGCAGTGAGGTAATATTCTCTATTTACTCGGTGAGTTATGAGGGCTGTGTTCGAAGCTTCTCTACGTGATCGAATCAGAAATGATGAGATACGTATACGAATTAAAGCCACTGACACAGTCCGCCGAAATAGCAAGCTAAAGTGGCAATGGGGAGACAGAAAAGTGCCAGACTGGGGACCATGGACTAGCAAGCGACATTTACATTATATTATAATTGACTATTATAATTGTTTATCCTAAAGCGGACAACGGAGCAGGTAGGTCTCTTATATGGTAAGAGAACACCGCCCCCTATGGACAACCGTGCCACAGTCCGCGCATTTATAGCGTTACGGGCTTTTTAAACAGCATTTTAAGGGACTTCTATATCCTCACTCACTATGCGAATCACAGTACAAGTACCGTTTCAAGCTAAGTACTCCGTGAGCCCGTGATATTACTTCAAACGAGCCGGGCCAATAAGTGCGTCAGCATATGCTTTAGTATGGCTCTCCCACGGGTAATAATACCCTTTACATTACCGCGGGCATTTTGACGACCACGCATAGAACATAATATGTTTTGTCAAGGTGTGCCTCATTCGCTAATTGAATCGACAATTAGTGGTAATCTTTCATTTGTATACATTACTTAGAATTCTAGTGAGCAATTCAGTTAATTAATTTTAATAGTTTATTATATAGCGGGTACGGAGCACGTAGGTCTACTATATCTAAAGAGAACACCGCCGCTCATGGACAAACATTCCACAGTCCGCGCATTGACTGTGTTGCCGGCTTTTACACAACGTAAGCGGCATTTTTAAGAGCCTCCGATGTCCTCGCTCACTGACAATACAAGTACCGTTACATGATGGGAATTCTGACTGTATTCAATTCAGATGAGCGGGCCCAATGAGTGCAACGGCATATACTTCAGCGAGGTTCTCCCTCTTTAAATTGTATTGATTTAAATTCCCAACGTATTAATTGGACCGGCTCGAAGCGATACCACGGACTCACAGAATACTTAGCGTGAAAACCATTTCATTTCAAATCAACCATTTAAATACAACTACCAAGTTGTATTTAAAACAGTTAAAATTTAAAAATGAGGCGTAAAAAGCCGTCAACCCAATCAATGCGCAGTCTATTGCATGGTTGTCCTTGGGCGGCGGTAAGCCATATAGGAGACCCACCTGCTCCGTTCTCCGCTATACTATAAAAAATGGTTTCTTTATAGGTATCTGGTAGGTGGCGTAATGTGACTGCAATAACACGAAATAACTTCCTTTTTGGAGTTTGCAATGTCGGTTAAGCCACTGAAATCTCATAAGACATAAGATAGGAAGAAACTTCTCAAGATATTGAGTATCAATTCAATAGGCACTTATCAGCTGGAGAGAATCTTTCATTATGCTTGGCGATAGTACTGTCAGCAAAATCTATATCTGTTTTTTTATGAAAACGGTGGCAAACGGTCCTCCGTCCATGGCCATTCCTGACCCTCGCAGGGCCGCGGTTGCGTTGCCAGCCTTTAAACCCAAACAATTTACAAATTACTGAGGATCTTGTAATATTTAATGATATCCCTAATGACTTTAGGGACGTGTAAGTGACCATTATGTTTTTACCATAATGTCACCAATATGTTTTTTGAAAATATAGATACTGGCCGGACGTTAGAAGTAGGTACTTGAACTTCTCTGAAAGTAAAGTAACTGGGCGTAATCATCTTTATTCTTCTCTGAACTTCTTTGATAATAAAGAATGGAAGATGGGCGGTGGCGTTCACTTACTGTTACAACTCTGTTATCCGCCGTTGAATAAATAAAGCCATTTGCTGTCTGTATTTTGATATGAATTTTTCATTTCTTATAAGATTTTATAATTTATTCTACCAGTAAGAAGTCCTCAAGGCCCTCAGGGGTCACATCTATAGTAGCCCGGATCATTGTGAATAATGCAAAAAATACGCAACCAATACACACAACGCTTGACAGTTTTATTGGACCCCTAGTAAGCGGAACTTTCAAAAATGTTATCCCTCCGATAAAAAAATACTTTTTATAAATTTTAATATTCACTTAATGTTGAACTTTTACACAAATCTATTCCCATGGGAGAGCCATGCTGAAGCATATGCTGACGCACTAATTGGGCCGGCTCGTCTGAAATGATACCACTGGCTAACAAAGTACGCGTGAAATGGCAGTTGGAATTGAAAGTGTTATTTATATTACCGCCGAACGTAATCGTTCAACATCAAAATTGTATTGAGAGCCTCGTAGCTAAGTGGTTTAATAGGTCTACCATGAAGCGAGAGCTATCGGGTTCAAATACCGGTGCGGACACTTATAATTTATTCGATCTCCGGAAGGGCTTAACAGTGGTCGGGCGAGTGTCTTAATATTGATGCAACTGTAGGAGAGCCATGCTAAAGCATATGCGGATGCATTCATTGGTCCGGCTCATCATAATTGATACCACGGGCTCACAGAATACTCTGCGAGAAACTTATA
>DWCF01006388.1:0-12487 GCA_018230265.1 Delias oraia
ACCGGCTCCGCAAACGCGGTCCTACAAGGACTAGAAGTACTGCTTATTCTATGTTATCCTTCTGCTCATTTGCCACCGTTTCTATATAAAAAAATTCAACCAGAGCTTGGATTGTGGCGTGGATATAGAGTATACCACCGCCCATGGACAACCGCGACATTGTTTGTCCGCGCATTGGTTGTATTGACGGCTCTTTACGCAACTTAAGCAGCATTTTGAAGGGTCTCCGATATCCTCAGTCACTCACCTACACACAATAGAGGTACGTGGCGTTTCAGGTACTGCCCGTGGTATCACTTCAGATGTGCTGGCCCGATCAGTACGTAAGCATATTTATCAGTATTAAAACATTCGTCCGGCCTCTGTCAAGCCCTACTAGAGAGCGAATAAATTATAAATTAAATTATAATTTTAATAAATTAAATAATATTTGTCCGGATCCGGGATTCGAAACCGGTACCTCTCGCTTCATGGTAGACTAAGTTGTAACTAGTTACGATAGCTAATTTGTAATCGTAATATAAGATGATACACAACTATGCTACTAAATGAACATTTCTATTACCCATATATTGGACTACACTAAGACTACACGAACAACTCTTCCACACTGTAGAATACCTACCTCCAGTTCTAACCACTGTTTCAATATCTGGGTGGAAGCTGCATTTTTCATCGCCTTGGGCAGTATTCTGAAGACATCGAGGCACATAATAAAAAAATAAAAAAGTTAAATTGAATTAATAGTAAATAAAATATTTATTTACAGGCTTTGAAACGTCTTAATGTAACGCCGTTAGAGGCGGAGCCGTGCGTGCCACAATATTTCATCAGAGAGCGGGAGAAAGAAATATTGGACCGACGTGAATTTATCGCCGATGTGTTTCGGAAACTTGGTCACGAAGCAGCAAAACCTGAGCCGCTAGTTCTGACTGAACAGCAGGCGGTAATAATAATACAGAGCCATGAGAGAGCCCGTCAGGGTCGTTTGAGGTGGGCAAAACTTTATGATTCGAGTACCTATATAAACTACCTATTATATTATACTTTAATAAAATTAAACGAACAACGGATTTTATGGTACCTATAACCTATAACGGAGTAGGTGGGTTTCCTATTTGGTTAGAGAACTCCGCCGCCCATCACCAACTGCGCCACAGTCCGGGCAATGGTGATGAAGTCGGCTTTTTACCCCGCTTAAGGGGCACTTTTAAGGTCTCAGATAGCCTCACACACTCAGCTAAGGACAGTAGAAGCACCGTTTAAAGTACAACTTACCATTTCACGCTGAGTATTCTGTGAGCTCGTGGTATGAATTCGGACGAGCCGGCCCAATTTGTGAGTCCGCATATGCTTCAGCTTCATAGCTTACCCATTATAGTCCTTTAATAGCCCGATTGAGCGGTTAAATGATTTAGTTAGAATACAAAGTTTCATCCATATCACCTGTATTATCATTTCACAACTGAGCGTTTTCGAAATTTTGATACGAAATATATGTTTACATATTAATGGATGGAAATTAATAAGGAATAAGGAAGGAAAAACTGTTTTTTTGTTTAATGATTAAGTACCAAAGACAAATGTCTACCAAATAGTAAAAAAAAGTAAAGTAAGTACCAAAAACATTACAGGGGGCAGTTTATGAAAGAAATTCGTCTTCTGAAAGAAAAAGGTAGAGATCAAAAAGGTGAAATGACGGCTACAGCCGCTACAGCCATACAGAGAATGTGGAGAGGCTTCCTCGCTAGAAGAACGACGAAAAGGAGAAAACTACAAGAACAACTGCTAATTGGTATGGAAATGCCTCCGTACATGGAGTCTAAAGTGATTCAAAAAGCTGAACAGGTAATAAAAGCCTTATAGCTACGCGATTATACTAAACTATTTGAGCTGTTTTATTTTTTCTTTTTAATTGTTCTCTACAAAGAGTTTCTCCACCTAAATCCTTCTTTGATAATAATTTTTTCGTTTTTATTAGATAAAAGAATGCCGCCGCCAGCTTCAAAGAGAACGCGAGTGTCAATACCAAGCCGCACTTGTGAAAATCGAAGACGACCTTCGAGTGAAGCATGGTTCTAAAATCAACGAACGTATAGGAGATGAGCTTAGACGTTATATCTCTGAATATTATGAACGCACTGGGAGACTGCCAGATTTTCCAAGTGAAGAAGCTGGGGGCAGTAGGACTATGTTCAGCAGGCAAGGTACTAACAAAGACAAGCCGAGATTCGTATCTCGCAGGAGACACCCTTGCTCTATTCGCGGCACGAAACCAAATCCTTGACGCAATTTCTCGCCCCAAAAGTCCGCGAGAAGCTGTGAAGGCCTTATGCCAACAGCATTAGCCATTTCAAAAAAAAACTAAAAAAATTATATACTTAATTTTGGATATTATCTCTTAAATTTTCTTTTCACGAACCTTCAAAAACTGGAAGTCAATTTGACGTGTGTTTATTTGTTTTTTGTATGGATCGTCTTTAATTATTTATGTCTTGTTACATATTCCATTACTTAAATACATAATTATTTTAAACAATATTTTTAATATTCTACTCGCTTTTTGATTAGGTGTTGAAAGAACTTACAAAAATATTTTTGATATGAAATGAATGCTATATTACAAGTCAGATTTAAATATAGTTTATATATACATATATATTATTAAATATGAACAGTAAATATAGGGCGATATAATAAAATTAACTCTTACAGGCACAGTTGTCGATAGCCAATTGAGTAAGTCTTCGCCAATTTCCTCAAAAGACTCGAGGAGAAGTAGAGATAGCAAGGAGAAGAAGAGTAACAAGAGCGAAGAAACTAAAAACAAGAACAAAGATGATATTGAAGATCCTTATACATTCAAATGTACAGCATCTGAATTTCTCAAGGAGCTCAGAAATACTAATGAAGAGTGAGTATTCATTAGGGATTGAAGGACTAAGTCTAGATTATGTTTTAAACTTTTTTCTCACAACGAAGGAAGTCTCGTTGATGGTAATCAAGACCCTAAGCACCCACAGACAAACACGCCAGTACTTACGCTGGTATTTTTAAAACCCGTGGTACCACTTCGGACGAGCCATCCTAATAATTGCGAGAGAGCCATGCTGATGCATATGTTGCCGCACCAATTGGGCCGGCTCGTCTGAAGAGATACCACGGGCTCACAGAAAACTCAACGTGAAACGGTACTTGTACTGTTTTGCAGACTGAGTGAGGATATCGGAGGCCCTTCAAAGTGCAGCGGAAGCGGCGTAAAATGCCGGCAACACAACCAATGCCCGGATATTGGAGACTCAACTGTTCCGTTATCCGCTATACTATAAAAAAATTGCGTATACTATAAAAAAGATATGTTAAAATGTTTTTTACCCAATTTTAGATAGTGTTAATATATTCACTCGGCCACTGTGAAGCCCTTCTGTATTCAGACCGGGGATATATGTTATCCATGACTTCACAGACATCTTACAAGACAATTCGACTACGAGACTCTTAAAACTGGCAAAATTGCATAAATATATACAAATCTAGTAAAACTTGTGATAATATTTCCTATTGTGTTACATAGGTATGAAGATATATGGAAGTACAGAGATGACGAAGTGGACTTTTGTGAAAACTATGATAGTGATATGATTGAACGTGAAATACTGGCGAACACCGAACAGGAAATAAGAAAAAGTGTTGACGAAACGATGCGAACCGAATTAGATCTGTTGCAAGCGGCGTACGATAAAGATCGCGCTCATAAAGGGAAGAAATCGAAAAAAACACAAAAGAAGGTAAGAACCAGTGAACACCGGTTCGCTGCTAGAAAAAAAACGACTACTTCATAATAATATAATCTTTTAGGAGCTACTGCATTGCTTCATAATCCCAACTGAGATATACTATGCATGTTTTTCGTTCCAATATTTATTTTAATTGAAGAAGCATGAATACAAAAATATGTCTAATATTAAAATTAGTATAGTATATTTCCATCAAAATACAAGATTTTACTTGGTAAATATTACGTAAGAATTTTTAGAGCGCTATTAAAAAAGTACCTAAAAATAGAATTATTGTCTATACTTAAGTGGTTTTCTTAATTGTATATAAAAATTAAAGATGGCGTTTTCTTTTTCTATTATTGATTTTTTAAAAGTATAGCCGATAACAGGCTTGTCTCGTCTATGGTAAGAGACCACTGCCGCTCAGGTGACAACCGACAAATCTTTTGTGATCTTGCAACACATTTTAAAATTTCTCACTCAGCAAAACGCAATACTGTTTCACGTTGGTATTCTGTGAGCCCGTATATTTTCCAACGAACCACAGTATATCAGTATGACTATCCCACGAGTAAGACAGTGTCTTACTCGTGACCCTTGCCCAGCTACTGTCTTGCCCTGCCACAAACTGAATAAATTATATATTTTCTATTCAGACTGGTTCGAACGCGATATCTTTGACTTCGTAGTATCATTGTTTAATGTATTTAATAAATAGGTTAAAAAGCCACATATTTTTTACAACAGGTGCGACGTGGTGGTAAAAAAAGTAAGAAGAAGAAAGAAAAAGATTTGACTCCAGATAGAACAACCGAGTCCCTATTTGAAGAGCTGGTTACCAATGGAATAATTCGGCCATATCCAATCACTAGTATTGAAGATTTTATTGGAGAAAAGAATTTAATTGGATGTGATCTGAGGAAAGAAGGCCGAGAGCCAAGCCCGACGCTTGGAGATATACGTCAAGTGATCAAAGAGTATTGTATATTGCCTCTAGCTTCTGAATACGTTAGAACGAATGCACCTGTGGTTAGATCAATTTTGATTTCAGGTAAATTTTACGTATTTAGGAAGAATGGTCTTCGTAAGTCGACTATAATCTATTTTATTTTATCAACATTCAGTGTGAGCGTAATTTTTATATTAATTAAATTATTTTTTACAATGTATACCGTTATGCATTTCACCCTTATAAACTTTTTAAAATCTTTATTTGTTCCGTATCGTTTTTTCAATAACAAATATTTGTTAGTTAGGGTGCCAGACTGTTTAAGCTAGGTGTAGTTTACTTTCTATTCTATAGCGGACAGAGGAGCAGGTGGGTCTCCTATATGGTAAGAGAACACCGCCGCCCATGAACAACCGCGCCACAGTCCACGTATTGGTTGTGTTTACCGGCCTATAAGGGCCGGCCTTTTTAAGGCCTTATCTTCACTTACTCTGCGAAATACAGTATAAGTAGCGTTTCACGCTGAGTATTCTATGAGCCCGTGTTAACAGTTCGTTCGAGCCGGCTCAATTAGTGCGTCTTATACTTCAGCATGGCTTCCCCACGGGTGCCACAGTATTAAGACGAGTGTCTTAATATTGTCACACGGGCGAATGCCCTTCCACTTTCATGCTCATCCAGAGGCTGAATAAATTATAAATTAAAATATAATTGTCCGGACTGGGATTCAAATCCGATACTTCTCGCTTCATAGTACACTTTTAAAACCTTTAAGCTACGAGACTCTCAACTTTAGTTTATAAGAAACGTGATTCATTTCTATACAAACATGTTATATATGTATAGAATAGAATTATAATGTCAGGAGAATAAAAATCAAATTAATAGCATTATCACGAATGTATGAATCACATTAACACATGCCTACTTGGAAACTCTATAACCCAAATTTATTGGTATCTCCCTTGAATTTCGACTTACAGAGATTCTACTCTACATATGACTACAAAGATTCTACATTAAATTAGAAGCTGTATGTAGCATAATCTTTAATATAACTCGTACTATCAATTACACAATTCAATTGTGTTTTAATCAAAATAAAAATACATATTTACAGGACCTCCCGGGAGCGGTAAGAAAATGCTCATAAATGCAATTTGCAGTGAAACCGGGGCAATGCTTTTCGATTTAACCCCAGCCAACATTGTGGGCAAGTACCCGGGTAAATCTGGCCTCATAATGCTGATACATTTAGTCATGAAAGTGTCAAGACTGTTACAGCCTTCTGTTATATGGATGGACGACGCGGAAAAGCCATTCGTGAAGAAAATACCTAAAACTGACAAAACTGATCCCAAGAGATTGAAAAAGGATTTGGTTAAAATCATAAAAGGTAAAAAAATCATTATAACTTAATTTATACTTTGTTATTAGCAAGGTAGTAGAGCCATGCTGAAGCATATGCTGATACACTAATTGTGCGGGCTCGTCCGAAGTGATACTACGAGCTCACAGAATACTCAACATGAAACGGTACTTGTACTGTGTTTCGCTGAGTAAATGAGGATATCGGAGGGCCTAAAAAATGCCGCTTAAGTGGCGCTTATGACATTTAGGCGTAAAAAGCCAACAACACAACGAAAGCGCCGACCGTGGCGCGGTTTTCCATGGGTGTCGGTGTCTTACCATACAGGACACCCACTTTCTCCGTTGTCCGGTATACCTTAAAAAAATATAATACAGAAAAAAACTGGATAATATATAAAATAAAACTAAGATAGGTACTTAAAAGACTAGAGAAAAATAAAACACAAAAAAATATATATCAGAGACAAAAAATATAGATCATTGATTTATTTTTATTATTAACATGAAGTTTTAAATGAATTTAATTGCCGAATCGTCATGGAAGTTAATTTTTTTCAAATATTTGGTTTTAGGAATATATCCCGAGGATCGAATATTATTCGTTGGAACAGCTAGAACGCCCTGGGAGGCAGAGCAAAAGTTATTATTTCAGTGCTATTCAAAGGTCGTACAAATACCACGTGCAGACTACGGCAGCATTTCCATGATGTGGCAGAAGAACTTGCACAGAGCTGGTGCCTTATCACCAAGATTCGATGTCTCTTGCCTTGCAAGAGTCTCCGATTCTTATACTATTGGTAACAACGTTGTCGCATTTTCTGCTATACCACCCAAAACATTTTTTTGCCTAACGTAACGAAGCAATTGAAACATTAACTTGATACGGTTAACTCGATTTTTACCACAATATTTAACGCTTAAAACTTCTTAATGTCAGTCATTCGCAAGTTTAAAGAATTACCTACCGATTGTTACTAATATCATATAATGTCTGGCTAAAGCGTTTAGTGTATTAAACAAAATGTTAAAATTGTTTCAATTCCCCACGGTCTCCCATACGGTGTAATCACGCTAAAGAAGAAATCTTACTTTTATTATGATGGCGCTTAACGAACCCGCGACCCATCTGGCGTTAAGGGCGTCTTTCCGCGTATCTCTTGCACCGAGTGACCGTCAGAAAACATATCAAAATGTTAGTTTTAATTTTTACCACAGCTTACAATTTACTATTTTTCATACAAATAACGCCCAAATCATATTAATAGAGGTAAAAGTTATTACATTGAATGGATAAAGACACTTTTCAATTATATATGTAAATATGATTCCTGTATTATGTTTCAAAGAAAAGACATAATTGAGCTTCTGAAAAGAAAAAAACTTAATTTTTAAACTTGCCATACTCTGAATATATTGTCCATTACATTGTATTCTAAATAAACAATGATTGTCGGGAGTAAGACAGACAGTTAAAACTGAAGAAAAACTACTAAATACACTTGCATAATATTCAAAATGATTTCTCTTTACGTATATATACATCATAATAACACATATAATAAAATTATATTATGTAAAATAGCCAAAATATTATGAAAAGTGTCATGTAAGAAGGACCGGGTAGATAAAGTATCGGTCAAGATGTCACGACATCTGACGGGTCCGCTAAAAAGGGTAAAAACAAAGTTTAATGTGGATTTAAACATTTCAATACAAAAATGAATAACATTTAAACTGTAGGTATCCCTCGTAATTCCCTCAAACTAACATTTCCTTTAAATTATTTTTTTTATTAAAATGAAAATTTTTCAATCCCATAAATTGTCAAATGAGCAACTTTCTGGAAATCAGCAGCATAAAGATTGAATTAGGACATTTGCTATTAATTTTTTATAGGCGCATAAAATTCCTTGGATAAATTGTGCGCTGTGCATTTATTTCCGGTCCTGTAGTTTTTTTTAAGATATAGTTGACAACGGAGCAGGTAGGTCTCCTATATGGTAAGGGAACACCGCCACCCATGGACAACCGCCCCACAGTCCTCGCATTGATTGTGATGCCGGCTTTTTGCGCCGCTTAAGCGACATTTTAAAGGGCCTCCGAAATCCTCACTCAGTGAATCATAATAAAATACTGTTTCAAGTACACCTTACATTTCACACTGAGTATTCTGTAAGCCTATGGTATCACTTCGGACTTCCACGGATGTTGTTTTTTGCTGTTAATATAATATATAAACTTAAATACTTGTTATTTCTATTGTATGGCGTATATTTTCAGGAAATGTAGAATCTTTCTAAGACAGTAAATCAATATAATTCTTAGGCACACTGATGTCAGCTCTCGATGCAGTACTGACCACAAAAAGACGACTTCAATTGCGAGTGAGAACCTTAACAGCAGCTGAAGTTGCTGTTCAACTCAGTACCAGAGAACCGGTGTACGCAGAGCATGTAAGATCTGTCTGAGAAAACTATTATTCTATTTATTTCAGCGTGAAACGGTAGAGTAAGTGACGATATCGGAGGCTCTTAAAAATGACATTTAAGTGGCGTAAAAAGTCGGCAACACAACCAATGCGCGGACTTATAGCGCGGTTGTCCATGGGTGGCTGTGTTCTCTTACCATATTGGTGACTCACCTGGTCCGTTGTCCGATATACCATAAATTTTAAATTTTATATTCAGAATATTTTCCTGATGGTAAGAGATTACTTCCGCCCATGGACAACCAAGCCTTGGTTATGTTAATTTATTACGGTGTCTATACGATATAATTTAGTGCGCCGATTACCCCAGCAAGACAAATTTCCAACCATTTCTTTCCACCGGCTCACAGAATACCCAATGTGAATTAGTAGTTGTACTTGAAACGGTGCTTCTACTGTTTCGCTGAGTGACTGAGGATGTGGGAGGTCTTTAAATGCCGCTTAAGTGGCGTAAAAGCCGGCAACACAATCAATACACAGACAGTGGCGTGATTTTCCATGGATGGCGGTGTTTTCTTCCCATATAAAATATCAGCCTGCTCCGTTGTTCGCTATACCATTAAAAAAAACTCATGATCTATAATTTAACTCTGTTATTTTGTGAGCCCATTGTATCATTCTGGACAAGCCGGTGCAATTATCGCGTCAGAATAAGTTTTAGAGTGGATCTCCTACTACCTATTTGTCTCTCATTTTGTTTATTGCTTTGTGCTATTTTTTCTTAAGTTGCCTGTCCGTAGGAAAGTGCAGCAGAAATGTGGTGGTTAAGAACACCAATGGAGAGGAGAAGATTAAGGATGCTGCAGAAGTTGCAAGAGATGGAGCAAGAGAATGAAGAAAAAGCCGCCGCTATGAAATAGGGTACACATAATTTCAAACAAAATATGTAAGAATATCTCATAAATAAATATTTTTCATTTGATTTAGACATTTTTTTAATCTATAGCGGGCAACGGAGCAGGTGGGTCAAATATATAGTAAGAGAACACGGCCACCCATGAAAAACCACGCCACAGTCCATGCATTGGTTGTGTTGCCGGCTTTTTTACGCTGCTTAAGCGAAATTTTTAAGGGTACTTCGGTATCCTCACTGACTATGCGAAAAATAGTAAAAGTACTGTTTTATGCTGAGTATTATGTGAGCCTGTGGTTTCACTTCGGACGAGCCGGCCCAACTAGCGCAGTATTAAGATACTCACCCGGCCACTGTCAAGCCCTTCCAGTGTCCGAATAAATTATAAATTAAATTATAATTCTCCTTACCGGGATTCGAATCCGATACTTCTCGCATTATGGTACACTTTTAAAACCATTACGCTACTAGGCTCTCGCAGTGATATCAAAATATATGTAAAATTATATTTGATTTATTGTAATATCTTCTTAATATGAGAATAGCTGACCCCAGAAAATGTTATCTAGCCATATAAATAAAATACTACTTTGGAGTAGAAAGTAAGGTGACAATTTGGGTTGTATGCATTGATAATGAAAAACTTGTATCAAAAAGACATGTCTTGCACACCCTCAACATTGACGGCCATGAAAAATAGATTGACCAATTCTCATTACTGTCTGATTTGCACACAAAACTTTATAAAAATCAGTCGAGTCAGTTTTTATTGTAAACTGAATTCGAACCCAATACCTTTCGCTTCGCGGTAGGCTTATCTTGAAGGAGTTTGTATTCAAACAACGCGACTTCTTGCGACTACTATGCTCAGTAACTCCATAGCCTCTATTGGTACAGTGATTTAAATTTCCATACATTACACAATTCACATTTCACAACACATTTCACAGTATCAGTTTACACAAAAACGTCGTGTCATGAAAATTGCATTACTATCGGGAAATCCTTGAGAAAGGTTCTCGGCAAAGCTAACTCTACACCTGCTGGTTTTCACACGGAAATAAGTAGTCGGTTTTCCGTGATTTGAATTTTTGAGTGTAATACGATTAGGCTACCTTTTACTAGATTTGTGTTTCAGTTTAAATGTTTGTTTCAAATTATACTATACAAAGCTTTAGTTATAAAAGTATACTTAAACACTAATTTACTTACAATTTAATTTATCTGTTTCAAATAATACATTTTTATTTTCTAGTCTCTACCTTACATTCACTGTTTAGTGTAGAAGGTCCAAAGAAGCCTAATTTTCTATAATTTTGTCAATTTTTTCAATTATTTCTAAATACGTATTATGTACCGTAATTTAAATACTTGCCTCTGGTTGCAAACAAGAATTTTATTATAAAAAACAGCAAGTAACTTCTGATAAAATTCACCGCTCCTTCGTTGAAACTCGACACAAAGGCCTCAAAGGAAACGCTCATAACCTGTAACAAGGAAAGAATCTCAGTTTGTAGTTGTTAGCACTGTGAAATAAGCACTTATTTTCGCTAAGACCTACAAGGTCCTTAGTTTGCAGAGGGTAAAAGGATATTTAGCAACTCAATTCCTTTCAATTTTCCAAACGAATCTTATATATATTCAGCTAGCGGGGTTTAAGAATTTTTACTCTCATACTAACTTTATTACTTTTACAAATTTTTAAAATAACGCACGACGTTGCAGACCTTACCCGCTTTGTAATCAACTTTGGATATCTTGCTTCTTTTGGATGGACAATTTACTCCTAGTCATACAGCCATCACAGCTTCACACGGTCTTTTGGAGCCATAGGCTCGCCGTGAGTTGATTTTTAGCCCCGACTAGCGCAAGGACGTCCCCTGTGAGACACGACCCTCGGCTTAGGCCGGTCGGAAGCTAACCGGGTTGAGTCTGGCGACGTAGTTAGGTCGGTTGTCGCTCTTTAAGCGAACTTAAGTTAGTAGATAATCTCTCTCAGTACAAGTACTATTTCATGCGGTTATTCTAGGAGCCTGTGCTATTGCGACATTGTTAAAACACTTGTCTGGCTAACGTCAAGCCCTTCCAAAGACTGAATAAATTATAAATGCAATTATAATTTACAATATTTACTGCACATCTGTTAGGATATACAATAAAATACCAGGTAATTTAAAGACTTAAAAATCAAATTTATTTAAGAGTAAACTATATGATTAGTTTAATAACTGTATTTTAATACTGTAAAAGAGTTTGTTGACTACATATAAATAAAAATATTGACTTGATTTAAACCTTAAAAATTTTCTCGGATTTAGAACATCTGTTTACATGTATTCATGAAGAAAGATACGATTATGTAACCCAGATAAAAAAGGAAACAGTTTTAGTATTATTCATACTAAATATCATTTAATTACCACTGTACGGTTTTCGCATGGGAGTCAAACGTTAATTCACGTACAGCGATTTGCATTTTGAGGCATTTATTAATTATTCAGATGAGGTTAGAAATGTAAGCAAATCAAACAGTGGCCCGAGGTCTCGCATCTAAAATTCATGTGTATCCGAACGGGAAACGTTGCCCAATTCGCCAAATTCGAATATAGCCTAGAAGACACAGTCTCGATTATCACATCGTATTCCTCACTCGCATAGTGGATAATGGAACAAGCGAGTTTCCTTTCACCCGTGGGGAAGCCATGTTGAAGCAAATGTCGACGCACTAATTGGCGGGCTCGTCCGACGTGATACCACGGCCTCATAGAATACTCAACGTGAAACAACAACGTGGACAACGGAGCAGGTAGATCTCCATAGTAAGAGAACACCGCCGCCCATGAACACCCGCGCCACTGTCCACGCATTGATTGTGTTGCAGGCATTTACGCCGCTTAAGCGGCATTCCTAAGGACCTCCGTTATCCTCACTCACTCTGCGAAACATTATTATATCATCATCATCATCAGACCATTTAAGTCCACTGCTGGACATAGGCCTCCCCCAAAGACGCCCACCCGCTGCGATCTTGAGCGATGTGGATCCAG
>DWCF01006389.1:0-12482 GCA_018230265.1 Delias oraia
GTAGCGATTAAAGTCTCAACATATAGTGTATTCAATCACTTGCAATCCTTCAGAATATTAATTGTCGTTGATAAATATAGCAATTTGGCTGAATTATGAAAAGTAATACACATTTTCAGTAATGGTTTACTACGTGCTTAAATCTCTTATCATATCTTTAAACATTCTTTTTTGATTCACATAACGCAACTAAACTAAATTTTTCTTTATAAATTTCTTTATATTTTTTTTTAAACTAAATGATGCTTTTTTATTTTAATAAGTAATAACGTGGCCAGACACTAAAGACCCTCGCCCATAGGCAACCACGCCACAACCGCGCTGTTGGTTGGCTTTCAGGCTTTTTACTGTGGAATAACGTGGCTATCCTTACTCACTCAGCTGAATGCAGATAAAGTTCTATTAATACTGATATTTTTTACCAATTTCATTATAGATAGAATAAAAACCAGCGCTCCACCACTGAACCCCACTGTGGTGGAACTTTTTGCTTATAGCATCACATGATTATTTAAAGTAACATTTGTGTAATTTTCATTGTATTGCTAAGCAAATAAAACTTTTTCTGTCTTATTTGTAGTTCGTTATTTGAGATCTGAGCTCTTTGATTAAAACAATTCATAACAGAAATCGCTTATAAGAAAGAAACAGTAGGTACATACGCGTAAATCTTAAAAGCAAATCCCATTCAGGTATGACAGGTGAGAAGAGTTTTTAATTTAATCCGTTGTGGTATCGCGCCCGAGAAAAAAATATAGCAACAGCTTGAAGCGGTATCGACAATCAATAATTCATGTCCAACAATTTCATATATCCGCGTGCGAGGCGCGAACGGGTGTAACTGACTTTTATGATATTACATATGAGCCCTTATCCCATACACATATAGCCTCAATTGTTTTGACATTATCACAACTTGTGACGCTGTAAAGCAACGCTCGCCGCCGACTGTATTGTTACGGCGTACATGATATCAAACGGTTATTCAGATTAATACAATTTCTCTTAAACTGCTACACGCCGTAAATAAAATTGCCAGTCTCCAGCCAACTCGTCGGCAAAAGGTTAATAATTTTAATTGATACAGGATCGCGCAAAAAGGATTTAACTTGAAGACTTCATTGCTTACACGAACGTAATTAAGCTGCTTTAAAATTAAATGATGCAATTTCAACGGTATGTTTTACTTAAATAGCTCTTACTGCGAGCATACTGATAATGGGACAGATTTTTTAACTTGTGTTGTTAATCTCTTACCCTGGGGAGAGTCATGCTGAAGCATAGGCATGTGGACGCACTAATTCGGCCACGGGCTCACAGAATACTCAACGTGAAACAGTGCTTGTACTGTGTTTCGCTGAGTGAGTGAGGATATTGGAGGCCCTTAAAAATGCCGCAGAACTTAAAAGTTAAAAGTTGTACGTAAAAAGCCGGCGACACAACCAATGCACGGACTGTGGCGAGGTTGCCCATGCGGTATTCGATTATCATATAGGAGACTCACCTGCTCCGTTATCCGCAATACTAACTTAGTATACTAACCACTATATGTGTCGCATTTCACTAAACAGTTATATTGAAAATACCTAGTCATATTTAAAAAAAATATTTAAATGAGGGAAAACGAGAAGGAGGCTCACCTAGGACAAGTAGTCCCTCGTCCATGGACATCCTCAGCCCTTGCAGGGTATGTTGGCGGCCTAAATTATACTAATTTTTTTAGTTTTAATCAAATAGACAGGCGTATCTGACTAGGAAATAAAAGAAGTAATGATAATAATATGGCATAAGTAATTAAAATATAATTCCACGTGAGAAGTTCTGGATTAGTATTGGAATCAACTTGCAGCGTACTTTTTTAAATAAATGTACCATATTCTAATTTCTAAGTCTTCCACATACACAACATTCCGTAACGGAAACACGAATCTTGATTACACGGGGAAATGAAACAATTGATCGATACGGGTGAAAAAACAAAAAAACATGGGAGTCTTTCAAGCTAGGACATTAATCATCCGTGCGCTGGGCGGGCCGTAGACATAATCTGCGTTCGCAGTTCACTATATACGAACCTGCCTAATGACTTTTGTTATATAACTGCTATTGTTGTGTGGACTGCTAGTTTTTCGTTGGAAAATCTACTATTTCCTTGGAAACTAGCAGATGGACAATCTTGTAACTCTTTTTGAACTTTTGTATAATGAATTTTAAAACTCTCTTAACTGTTTTAGTAATTAAGTCGTCTATGGCTTTAAATTTCACCCAGACCAGTTCAACGAGATGAGTCTATAGATGCCAGCTGTTACTTAAATAATAACAGAACATAATGAAGTTTAAAAATGTTCAATTATGTAATTATTTCACCAAGCTCGCCGAAATTACGAAACAAAAAGTAATATTTCAACGGAGCATCAGAAACATTTCCCAGGAAACTTCACCAGATAATGTTTCCATTAAAATATATGTTGACGTTGAAAATGGTAAATCATACAAAAACATTTGGTCAGAGCTCGGAAAGAATTTATATCGCGAATACAAAGCCATCAGTCAGTGTTGTGTCGACGCTGATTCCCGTCGTGTTTTGCATCCGAAATGGAATGTTATTCACCGAAAATTTCGTTTTGGCATTCGCTAAAAATTACGCCCGGGCCGGATTGAGCGAGATTCCGCCCGCAAAAAAGGTGTCAAATGAAATATTCAAATATATTTTAATATAATTCATGCGGGTTTCATTTCTCACCCTCGTAATGGAATGCTAAATTTTCGGCTGAACAAAAAATATATTAATGCGCGTACCTAATAGCTTATACAAACTCGTTTGTTGGGTATTGTTGCGCACAATGGGCGTCATAACTCCGTGTCGCTGGCACGGCCGGTGACGTCTTTGTTGCCGGCGCATTGTTCCCGACCCGGCTCCGCCTGCCTCCGGCACGTCCTACCCGGCCTCCGACCTCCGGCTCCTACCAGCCGGCGGTCGATACACTCCAATCCAATTACTTCCCTCCCCGCCTATCAGGTTTTCTATCACGGAAATTGAATATGCTTATTAACTAATAACATGTAAGCCCGTCAAAGTGTACCAATAATGGCATTCAGTAGGCGATCCCTTCCACTCTAATTACAGTTCGTTACAGCCATTAGGATAATTCGGAGCAAAACACGAATGAATATTTGAGGAGGCGATAGAATGTGAGTAATCGTTTCGTATCACGAAGCGATGTTATGAAAGGCCGCTTTGATTTTTCAGCGCGCGTCGCGAACGCGAAAATCGTAATGAATAAGAAATTCAATCGTTATACATATCTGATATATGAAAGAAACGAGATAATCTCAGGAGTAAGCGTGTAAAATACATCTATGTATTACAGACGGAGAACGCATTAGGGCTCCAAGATGAGCTTCGCCGCGGGACGGCGCGTCCCCTGGGGTCTCCCCCGAGCTAGAGGGGCGGACTCCGCTCGAGAGAATATTTGACACGGGTCTGGCAGATAGACAGGCCGGTCATGTGTGATCTAGGCAGGAAACGAGGGATTTTTTCCGTTCCTATGTCGATATTCCTACCTCTTAGTATACATTTATGATTTATGTGCTGCCAACTCACGCTACACACCATGTGATGCTCGATTACCATTTTCTATTACGATGATAGAATTAAAACCGCAGTTAAAAAATTAATTTGTACTTATTATATGCTATCCATATTAGTAACAATAATTTAATATGCGTTATTACATTTGTATCAATTTGAAATGGTTCACGGAGCTAAATGGAATTTTAATACCATATAATAAGTTCGGCTTCTCCGGCTTAGCAGCGGTCAAAGTTTGATTGGCCTTCTATTCCGACGTTTAATTAATGTAGGGTAGAGTTAACCTCACTTAGTGCGAGAGTAAGACGACGGTATAAGATGAAAAAGGAGCGAGACAATTTTAATAATGCTACCAGTGCTGTCAACAAAATTTCCTTAAAATAGCTTTAAAACTTGGAACAACCAGTTTTACTTCACGAAATTTTAGTAAAATATGTCCAGAAGAATTAGACACTTCAATTTTCTTTTATATTTGTTTTAAAGCACGAAAGTTGCATTTTCTTGTAAATCAGCATGATAAATATGTATGAGATAAATTTTCTACATTCTACAATCTAAATAACGTAGCTTTCCTAATTATTGGGTGATATTTTAAGTATGGCAATACAAATTAATACACATTCAAACGTTACCAATGCGTACCATGTTCTTGCGTTGGTGGGTGTAAACTTCGCCGGACGTAAATAATAATGGGATTGGCTGAGGGCTCAGATAAAGGTTTATAATTATGGGACGTGATGGTTTTTTAATAAGCTCCAGATGATTTCACGGTATAGCTCTAATTTTAAAACGATTTACAATTAATATATACAGAATGAGGCATGTAAAGGAAGCTTTAAAAACAGTAAATTATAGAAGCGAAAAAAATTCCTGTAAATATTATTATTGTTTTATTAGTGATGACCTTTTTGATGAAAATTGTATGTAAGAACTTAATTAAAACAAATAAATAGAATTTGAATGTTTTATTACGTATTGTTTATAATTCTATAAAATACTATGTAAGCGCCATCTCTTGGGCCATTGTCTAACTACTAACTCGACTCTTGAGCTTACTGACCAGACCTGAATAAATTAATGTTTATAATTATTTCACCCCGGCAAACGTTGTTTTGTAATATAATTTATTGAAATAGTAATATCGCTATTCAAAAATAAGGAACTAATGGTAAAATACTGAAAATTTAGGGTTGTGTGCAGCATTTATGCGACAGCAATGATACCATATCATAATATGGTGTCAATGGTGTCTTAATATGTTTTAGATATATTTAAAATGTTTGTGACTGATTATTAAACATACTAAATAATTAATATAATATATTAATAATAAAACTTTCAATTTCTTCGTTACTTCGTTACACTCGTGGGAGAGCCATGCTGAAGCATATGCGGACGCACTAATTGGGCCAACTCGTCCGAAGTGATACCATGGGTTCACAGAATACTCAATGTGAAACGGTACCTGTATTGTGTTTGGTTGAGTGTGTGCGGATATCGGAGGCCTTACAATTACCGCTTAAGTAGCGTAAAAAGGCGTGGACTGTGGCGCAGTTGTCCATGGGCGAGGTTATTCTCTTACCATATAGGAGACCCACCTGCTCCGTTGTCCGCTATACTATAAAAAGGAGTAAGACAACTAATATTGTGATACGAGAATTTAATCCAAGATTTATACAACTTTAGGTAACTTTAAAAATAAAGGGGCCATTGGCGTTATTCTAAGACATTCTTGCAGTAGTTAAATCAATATTTTTCTTCCAATAGCAATCATTCAATGGATCAATAGCGGATACTTAATAAAATTAGAAGCGTATTTCCCCTCAACGAAATCTCTATACAGATATGCACGTGTAGGGGAAGTTCGTAATACGAGGGATATTTTCTTTAGTAAACCAAATATTTTTCATGATTAAATTATAGACCTGTCTACATATTTCACAATTATGAAATTGTAGTTCTAAAACAGTTTCAGCTTCGATTTTTTCGGCAATTCAATTTTGATTAAATATTTGCATATTTTTAAAATTTATTACCATTACAGTGTTTTCAGTGCCAAATAAAACTGTATGGAATTTACCATTGTATGGAATTTGAAAGAGCTAGTATAAGAATCGTAAATATAATTTAATAATTAAAAGTATTTAATTATTATTTAAAATAATTATTTAATATTATTTAATTATTACATATTATATGATTTTTAAAGAGCCTTTTAAATGACTTATTCAAAAGAATTACCGTATTTCTAAGCGTCTTTAAGCTTCGCAGGTGACGTAGTGTCATTACGTATATAATTCACAAGGTGGTAGAGTGAAACGAGAAAATGGACCCTCGAAAAGAATCGGAACTTCAATCTCGGGGCACATTTGTCGTCATTGTTGGCTGCGACGTTCGAGGATCTATCAAAGGCAAGTTCTTACAAAGAGTTTATCGGTACAGGTGAAAGAATCTTAGTTACGCCATTTTGCACAATCTTGAAGGATTTCGTAATATACTTAATCTACCTATTCTATTGCGTCTACTTAATAGAATACTTTATTGGTTATAAGAATTACTACCCTTACTAGACTTAGCTACATGCGTGATAATAAAAAAGAGAACAATATGTTTATCCGGTATTTAATATTTTTACGATAAATTATCATATATCTTTGACGAAGTAAAAATATTCACTAGAATATAGTTGAAGACATAGGTATAATCATTTTAATTACATTTCATCCGTGGGAGAGCCATGCTGACGCACTAATTGGCTCCTAAGAAGTGATACCACGGGCTCACAGACAACGTAGCGTGAAACGGTGATTGTACTGTGTTTCACAGATGATTGAGGATATCGGAGTCTCTTAAAAGCCCAGCTTAAACCGCGTCAAAAGACGGCAACACAATCAATACGCAGACTGTGGCGCGGTTGTTCATGGGCGGTGTTCTCTTTCCATAAAGGACCTGCTCCGTTGTCCGCTATAGAATAAAAAAAACAAACCAATAAGTTCTTTGATAATCTATTTAAAAATGGTATAGCGGAGCTTATGTTTTTTGTTTGTATGAATTCTTTATAAAACACTAAATACACATTAGATACAAGAAGAGCTAAAAATATGTAAATTTGACACTTGTTAATAATCACTTGATTTAGGCTTTTTTGTATGTTAAAAAAAACTGGTCAACTGAAAATTATAAAATATTATTTCATCAATTCAATCATATATCTCTCATCGGTAAGGTATAGTTTGTAAAAATATCATCGTTTGACCGTTTTTCTTAGATTCAATCCGACTATCACTTTCTATTGGTAATATAATTATCAAAATCGGTTCAGTAGATCAGAGAATAGAAGGCTACTATTAAGCTATCTATGGAAGTTGGTACAAAAAGTGACCGACATTCATTTGTAATTGTACACCGTTTACCAAACGATTTGAGCTTTCAGCGGCAAGCGCGGAAAATCAACGGCAGGCACGAAACAAATTCTTCTATTCAATCATCGAGCGAGCACAAAGCCCCAGGCCTGATAACCGAACAATGAAATGTAACAAGTCGTCTACTCGGCATTGTGCGATGGGGAGGGCGGTTTCCATTATATTTCCATTTCCACCTCCACTTATCACGGCCTACCTTTGAACGGATGGAGTTCCCAATTGTTTTACACTTTTATGCAACTATATTCATTGACCATACCTATTGATACGCAATACTACATACTTTATTATTTACGTATTTTTTTATATTATCTATGGGAAAGCCAGACTGACGTAATATTTGTATTTGCTGTAATCATACCAAAGGTTAATATGGTATGATGGCACTGTTTTGCCGAATCCTTAAGTGTAAAAAGCCGGCTACACAACTAAAGCGCGGATTTATGTGCGTTGTAATTGTAAGACGGATTGGTTTTCGCAACTCGACGACATTATATAAAATAGGCGGTGCTATTTTGCGTGGGATTAAGTGTGTTTGTCCATATGTCACGGTGATGTCTTACCTTACCCCTTCCCCCTACCCTTGCCATGTACACTAATTTATAATGACTCCAGTTCCTAGTATATATTAATATAAAAAAATTATAGTTTTTTGAGTCTTCAGACCTGGATATATTCGTAAACAGACTGTAACTAACTTTTAAGACTTATCTTTAACATTGATTTACCTATAATTATCTACATACATATTAAAGAGATAAAAAATAAAAATGAATGCAAAACGAAATCCCAAGCGCTTGCCTCAAACATGTTCTGTAGCACAAGATTTTCTCAAGCAATAAATCAGTCATATTCCCACATAATTGGCCAAACGATACTCTGTATGTACAGACGTATATAGCACAGTATAATAATTATATATCCTTGCTACGGAGGTGTAGCATTCCTCAATGATTAACTCTAGGATCTATTTATGAATCGTTTTTATCCAGTAGACGGAAAGATTGATATGAAATAGTTTCAAATGTAGCTTCAGAGCGTTACAAATGTTCTGTCGAGTGTCTTTGGTGTATGTCAGGCTAAACACATTGTCGGCTAAGTTCGTCTAAATATTAAGTGTTTTTAACTATACACTAAAAATCTAGATGTTAACGTTATCTGTCTATAGAGCCCGTAAAGGCATAAAACATTTACTTAAAATAGTAATTAATTATGTCAATATAAATTTATATATTTTTTTATGATTTGATGGCAAACAAGCAGGAGGCTCATCTGCGATCATAAGCGATCCACCGCCCATGGTCACCCATAGACATTGCTGGACCGTGCGGTCGTTGCCGGACTTACCTATATGTCTGGAAACACCTCTTCGTGCAACAGATTCCACAATGGTGCCGCTCGGAAAAAAATGCCTTCAAAACCCTCAGGTATGAAATGACAAATATATACCTACGTATTCTATATATACCTATTGAACCATCATCTGTTGTAAGTCATTTAAATTACGCCACAATTCGTATTAATAAATCAACAATTTCCAAAGAACGTTGTAAAACACAGATAAACGAATTAATTAACCAAGTCAGTATTTGGCACGTAGTACAAACTTGAAATTCATCTCTGCCTCATCAAATGTACAAAATTAATTAATTTGGACTAACTCTACGCAGTAACTTCCAAGAGTTGAGTAATTGGCAACTTCTATCGATGGACTTCGCCGACCAGACAAGGATAATGTCATGTCGTAAGGTTGTTCTGCATACACTAACTCATATAGTTTAAGTAATATTGTTCTACTGAATTTTTTTATTAGCGGACAACGGAGCAGGTGGATCTCCTGTATGGTAAGAGAACACCGCCGCCCATGGACAACCGCGCCATAGGCCGCGCATTAGTTGTGGCTTAAGGCTTTTGTTTGTCGTAATACTGAATCAATTTAAAACATTTTTCGGTTTTGTTAGAGAGGTAAAATAAATTCTCTCTATTCTTACCCATACAAAATGTTTAAGTAATTATTGAAGGGATAATAAAATTCTAATAAAATATCGTATTATTTCGACTTAATACTGACTGATGTTTATAATGTTCAATTACATACCAATAATTAGCACACACCTAAGTACACAAGAACTTTAAGTTTTTTTTTAACTTTCACGCGTTTTGAGCCACGATATAGCGAATTTGTTGCTCATCTGGCGATTGCCTGATTGAAACTAAATGTTAAAAATTTTAAATGAGATGTATGGAGAATTACAACAAAGGTCTGACATCAAGCAACGGGCTCATAAATTAGCTCACAGACAAATTCAGAAACAGTAGGAGCCGGTAGCGCAACTTGAGGGCGTATTGTTCAGCATTGGTGTCAGCAAAACAGAAGGTGAACCGCTTTTGTGTCGGAAGTTGTAAATTTTATGAAAAGTGAAATTCCTTTTGAACGCCAGTTAAGCCCATAAATAATCCCCACACAGAAGGAATCCCATTGTCTCTGGCACTCATTGTTTCATCAATGCGTAGGTACGTGCGGAACTATTTGTTAATAATATTTTTTATGGTATACCGGACAACGGAGCAGTTAGGTCTTCTCTGTAGTGAGAACACCGCCACTCATGAACAACCGCGCCACAGTCCGCGCATTGGTTGTGTTGCACGCTTACGCCGCTCAAGCGGCACTTTTAAAGACATCCGTATATTAGTCACTCAGCGAAACACAGTACAAGTACCGTTTCACGCTGAGTATTCTGTGAGCCTGTGCTAACACTTCAGCCGAATTAGTGCGTCAGCATGGCTCTCTCACGGGTGCAAAATATATGCTCGCTGTCTGATGTTATACTTGAAACTTACCGAATTGACTTCTCATCCAGGGGTAGAGCGGACTTGGTAGCGACGCGTTGGTGTTGGAGGGCGCCTGCTGCGGCGGCGCTTGCTGGCCATGCATCGACTGCTGATGCATCGGCGGCATTTGCGTCTGATGCTGCATGTCGTCCACCGGGTACATGAGATGCTGCTGATGGGGCGGCACCCCGTGCTGCACCATGTGCTGCTGGTGCATGTGGTGCGGCATCTGCTGCGCTTGTTCGAGGGGCGGACTCCCAGGAACTCCCCCCGCCGTCGCCGCCGCCGCTTGCAGCTTACACGACGTGTACACGGCAGGAGCCGGTGGTTGGTGGCCGTTCGGGCCGTACCCATCCGTCTTGGGACCCATGTGACCCATACTATGCGTTGGACTATCAGGCCGATACCCGTTCTGTTCCATCTGTTGGTAATAGCCCAGTCTATCGTACGGGGGGAATCTGGGATAGGGCATTCCGGGCGCGGTCTGCGCGGAGTAGTGGTGCTGCGCGGGTCGGAGCTGCGGGTCGCAGCTTTCCAACTCGTGTCCCTGCTGAGGCACGGCTCCATAGTGCGCGTGGGCTTGCTGGTGCTCATGGCCACTTCCGTTCCTCATGTCTGGCATGTAGGCGTTGGAGAAATATGTCATGCTATCGCAATTGTTGGTGCTCATCGCGGGCCCGCAGCCCGCGCGGCTCGCGTCCGTCTCTTCCGTCGCAGGTTCTCGGCCGCTTGGGCCGACACTATCACTTTATCAGTCACACACACACTTCGGATTCCATTCACTTCGCAGCGATGCTCGAATCCGGGGAGGCTTCACGAGTTGCGAACGGACGGTGTCTCCTCATCAGATGTTCGGCGAATCTGGAAGGAAGGTTGAATGCGATCAGTCAATCTATTATTAAACCCTTTTGCTACTGTCAATCACCGCTTGTCAACCGTTTAAATATTATGATTGGCTCTCGGGAGCTGCGCCTAAATCGGCACATCCAGCCGTGGATTCAGTGTTCAGACTAACACGTGTCCTGGTATTAGAACACACATGACGTTAATAAGACGCATATCTCGGTAAACGCCTATTAGCTACAACCTGACTTACAGGACCCTTCGCCTGCAAACATAGCATTCTTCAGCGACGTCCGTCTTTGTCACTCGAAAAGGAAACTGTTACTCAAAAACGAGACGGGCAGATGAATTATAATCACGACATGCGGCTGACCTGTTGTCATACTTGACGTTTCAAAGCACTTGATGAGGCATGAGTGACAAGTCGGGCGAAGCCGGCGATACAACATTACAGGAACGTTAATTTGTACTCGGAGATGCTGGTATCACTTAATCTATCGTGGGATCTTACTTAACTGGTTGTAATGTATACAATTTATATGCAACTTAAACAGCTACTGGAATTCACCAACAATAAAAACTAGACATTTTATGTGAGCAGTAATAAAAGCGAATTCCTCATGTATAGATATCTCAACGTAAAAGCAAAACGTAAAGCATCTATACGTTTTCAACTTCAAAACTGAACTACGTAATGAACGTTAATATATTTGGAGCAAAATTTTTGATATGGTTTGTTAAGCGTTTCCCTTAAGTAAAAAATCTACATAAGAGTGCAGCAACGCTAATACCCGCCCCTCGGAGCCGAGTTATTTAAAACTCAAAAGCGTAAGCTTCATTAGCGACAGTTAATGATGCCGGCGTCTCTCTAGACAATGTTTCTTGCACATGTTCTGTGTACCACTGTATAAATAATTTGCTCAATCCAAATTGTCTTTATTTAGAACTCTCTTTGAATGATTGTAGTAGGTAGGTTTCTACGTGTTTAATGAAACATTATTATTCCAAAATTAAACTTTTTTATAGTATAGCAGATAATAGAGGTGATAAGTTTCCTATATAGTAACAGAACATCGCCGCCCATGGCCAACCTCGCCACAGTCCACGGATTGGTTGTTTTCCCGGTTTTATACGCCATTTAAGCGGATTTTTTAAGAGCCTACGATAACCTCACTCACAAAGCGAAGCACAATAAGCAACATTTCAATGACATCTACCACTTCACGCTGAGTATTCTGTGAGCTCATGGTATAACTTAGGACAAGTCGGCCCAATTAGTGCGTCCGCATATACTTCAGCATGGCTCTCCCACGGGTGCGACAGTATTAAGACACACGCCCGGCCACTGTCAAGCCCTTCCCGACACCAAATAAATCATATAATTTATAATTTTTACTAGTAGACTCGGCAGACGTTGTTCTGCCCGCTACATTACCCACCGAGTCTGACTTACATGTTTCTATTAAATATTGTCATGTTTGCACAACACAATTATAAACTGTAATCTATGTCTTATTCTGATTATACAAAGTTTGGCTAAAATACGTATTTTCGAGTGAAGGAATAAAAACATACATCGGAACAAACTTTCGTGTTTATTAAGCAGATATAAGTAAAAAGCAGGAATAATTTCACTGTATTATCGTCACTATAGGTATTTTGAATTTGATTTACACTTCGGTCTACGTAACACGTGGTTGGCTATGCTAACACCTTAAATTAAAAAAGTAGAAATAATTGAATTTCACGCTATTTCGTTTACTACAAAATAAATTTAATTTATACTTTAGCCT
>DWCF01006390.1:0-12480 GCA_018230265.1 Delias oraia
TAGATCTTCCAGTGCAGAGGTGAACAGTTTCGGAGATATGACATCTCCCTGTCTCACGCCTCTCTGCACTCGGATAGAGTTTGTATTCTGATCCTGTACTCGGACCGACATGGTGGCAGTAGTAAAATTTAATCAGTACAAATTGCTTTATTTTTTATGTTATAGCGGCCAACGGAGCAGATGGGTTTCCTATAAAGTGAGAGAATACCGACGTCCATGGAAATCCACCCCACAGTCCGCGCATTGGTTGTGTTGCCGGCTTTTTACGCCACTTAAGCGGAATTTTTAAGGACCTCCGATATCCTCGCTCACTCTGCGGAACGGTACTTGTACTGTACAAGTACCGTTTCACGCTGAGTATTCTGTGAGCCCGTGGTATCACTTCGGACGAGCTGGACCATTAATGCGTCCGCATATGCTACAGCATGGCTCTCCAACGGGTGTGACACTATTAAGACTCTTGCCCGGCCTCTGTCAATCCCTTCCAAAAACCGGTTAAATTATATGTTTATAATTTTGGATTAAACGCAAAAGATTAGTAAGTGATGTTTCCTATAAAAAGTTTTACTGTTAGCAAAATTTAGCTTATACAATTTTTTTATATTAAGAGTGGCAAACGGGCAGGAGCCTTACCTAGGGCAAGCGGTCCGCCACCCATGGACACCCCCAGCCCCTATAGATCAGCGGGTGCGTTGCCTGCCTTAAGGAAATTTTCCTTATATATATAGTATATACCTACTGTTGAGATGCTTGTTGGAATGATGATATATCTACTTATTTATCATCAATTCCAAATAAATTGATTTTACGTAAGGTGACGCCCTTCACAAAAATGTGTACCTGTAGAAAATAAATACTTCTTAATTCATTAATATTAGATATACGGTGAAAATAAATACCCATTTCCAAAGACACGAGCTGTCCTAGTGGCTGAAGCTTCTCTCGCAACGCGTCACCAATCTGTCTCACGATTTCGCCTCTTGCTGGCGCTGGAAGCTCAGCCCACGTATGCCAAGCTTCTTCAGCCGCATTCGCACATGATTCGTAGTCTGTAGCACTACCCCCTTGTATTTCGGCAATCACTTTACCATTAGCTGGACTAAATGACTGGATTACCTATAATTTCAGTAAACTTTCATAATAACTCGGTAATGAGTTTATCAGTGCCGGTAATAATAAATATTTTTATATACTTAGTCGTCAACGGAAATGGGTCTCCTTGGTGGTAAGAGATAACCTCCGCCCATTGACAGTCGCGCATTATTGCCGGTATGACTTAACAGGCTTTCTTAGCCTCCACTCGCGCAGTGGTACGCACTACAAGTACTGTTTCACATTGGTATTCTGTGAGCCCGTGGTATCACTCTAGAGGCGGCGGTTTAATTAGTGTGTCAGGCTGTCAGCATATGCTTCATGTAATCATTTCGCGTATAGAAAGTATGAACGATGTTAATCATTAATTTCTTTCTTTAATTCTCATAAATCTGTTGCTTAAAATACAACTTAATATACTTACATATAATATAAATATTATACAAATATACTTAAAATTGAACAGAAATAAAAAATTATACACTTACTTGCCCATTAGCTTGCCATTTTCCATTAAACACACCAACATTACTTTTCTCCAAGCCCAAATCTTTCAGAAATGAATACTTTGGATCTTCAATAAGATAGGAAGCGTTTCTACCCATTGGAACCCGTTTATTAAACTTTACACTCCGAAAAAGAGTACGCTTGAGCACTCGATTCATCGGTCACGTTCTTAAGAATACTTATTTAATAAACAACTACGACGATGTACTGTTCGAGTAAACAGATAAAACTATCTTTGCTAAGTTAATAATAATTATAACTGTCTTTATCGCGTACCTACTGATATCTTCGTTGCTGGGTCAGAATACGAATTTCCGATCAATTATTATAATTATTAATGTGATAATTTTTTGAGTCACTATCATAAAGATTGTATGAATGTAAAGTTCTTATCAATGAAAACACAAATAGGTATATCATTTTCAAATATACTATAAGTTTAAACTTGCTCAATACAAATAAATTGAATAATTCTAGAAGTAGTTTACTTTATTTCATTATTTTAATTTTTTACCAAAAAAAGCCACTTCCTGGAGAGCCTCCAAAAAACATAAGCAAGATTATCTGTAATGGCAGATATTTGATACTTTTATAATGAATAAAATTTTTGTGCTACTCAAAAATAAAACAAATAACAATAAACTATGCTATAATTAACTATATTGCTCAAAGATCTACTTTTTACTTTGCACCAAAATTAACACTAAGACTCAGATATTCAGCGGTTCATGTATATTTCTTTCATCAGTCATTGGCAATAGAGGTAAATAGATATTTGCAGCAAATATCATTTGTTTTGTTGGTGTTAAAAAAAAAGCTGTTAAGGAAATTATAGAGAAGTTTTGGAAATTTACTACATTATTGAACATGAACTTTCTTTTTCATCAGTTTCTCTTCCTTCTTTTATTTCTTGTGCTTTTCGTGCTAAATATGTATTCTCATCTCTCTTAGCCATCCATTCAGGTAGTGGGGAAGCCCAGTCATCTGGTGGTGAATTACGTTTCTTCCAAATATCGTTTCTATAGTGAGCTCTTAATCTATCCATTCTACGAACTTGTTCACTTGTTATGACCGTTCCCTGAAAATAATAATTATTAATTAATTAATTATAAAATAAAGTAATAAATTAATGACCTTGAAAAAAGTCCAGGATGATGGCATAAATCAAATCTTACAATTGCACTTTTTTAAAGTTATAATATATAGAAATTGTATTTTTCTGATTAGATACAAACAATATTTCAAAGATGCAAGTGACAGCTGAGTTTGATTTTATCTTTAATCATACATAAATATTCATCTCAAGACTTAAGACAACACAATGTATGTAATTAACTAATAAATCTAATAAAACAACACTTACTCCTGCTTTGACATCTTTAGTATCTACCCATTTACAGCAGTTGTCATAATCTCGTTTCCACTGATTACAGTCTAATGTTTCACCATATATAAAATATTGGTGAAATCTTCCTTTAAAACTTGTGCATTCATCATATTCATCTTTATAAATCTCACAGTCCCGTATCTGCAAGTAATATCACGTGCCAACAATGTTCTATTAATTGCTTAACTACTGAATTTCTAATTATAAAAGTTTTTTTTAATAATCTAATTTGAATTAAGATTGACGGTATTGTGTATACAAATTCAATTTTTTTAGAAGTCATGTCATTTGCTAACCATCCAACTATTTTCCAAAACATCCTCTAACTGGTCTGTTTCTTCACTTCTTCCCTCTTTATTATTATCTATTCTTATGTTTGTTGTCTCACTGGTGTTGTTCGTTTGAGCCATCATAATTAAGCAGTCACATTTACAAAACTTATTTAAACAATAGTAAGTTCCAAAATACTTAGTTTTGTTATATAACCTATGTGTTCATTTTCTTAAGTTTTATTATATGTAATGATAATAGAACTTGCTAGAAATAGAATTATCAAAAAATCTTTTTAGACAACTTAAAATAGTTTTAGTTATTGTTAGAAGGTTCATAGAATATAATATTTATTATTCAATACAGTATTAAATAATCTTTTTACAAATTCAGTGATGACTGATGAGTATCCGAGTGCAAGGATAATTGTCACATTTCATCGTAATTAGGGTGTGTATCACTAAGTGTTTAAAACGCTCTCAACACTATCTTACTACTATACTTACTTCCATCCTATCTACATAGCGCCCTTGAGTGTTGTAGTTGCTGAGAAAATTGGTGGGGTTTAGAACCAGGAAAAGGAAGTAGCATCAATTTTTATTTTCGGATAAAATATTTTTTATAAGGTAATATTTTTAGTGTATCTGTATTTCAGGCTAAGGGAGCCATTTAGTGGATTGCCAGAGTTCATAATTGAACCCGGTAGATTGAGTACCAGGCAGGACGACGTCTACCAGATCCACTACTTTTCAAATAAACTGAACGGAAATGTAGAAATTATAAAACCAACTCAAAGCCCGCGTTGACAATAATTAGTGCAGCGTTCCACGGGCAGTTTCTCATGCAAACGGCTTAAATAAAATATTTGTAAATGCGAGTTATCAAAATGAACGTCAGGCGATTGTCCTCTGTGACTATAGTCTTTACGTACTCTTGTAACTTCAAACTTGTTATTACTATCGGTGGACTGTATTGAAGTCTTGCTTTGTCAGTGAACTTTGGATATCCCTTGCATTTATTTCGAATTATATATTTATAAAGTACATCTAAATATGTCTCTAAATAAATTAGTTGGTGGTGATTGTGGTGGAAATAATTCTTTAGTTCAATTGTCAAATATTGTGAGTCGCGATGCAAGGAATAATGTGTCTCAAGCGGACCAATTTACCAATGAGTTTATGGCACAAAACTCTGAATGTCCTCAAACATTCAATATGAATACTCTACTTAAACATGTTAATGAAGTCGAAAATTTAAAAGCCTCTTCTTCAAGACAAGTGAATCACTTACACAACGCAACTTCAACTTACCTACCCTGGTTTCCTAGATCATCAGCAATGGATCCAGGACCTAATATGTTTAGAACATTGCCTATGCTACCTAGTCCCATGATATTGACGCAAAAATCAAATGTTCCAATACAGTATATAAGTGAGTCAGAATTTAAAAATAATGATGTACAGGGTAAAGCTCAAGAATATGTAAGTAGTGTTACTGAAGACAAAGAAATGGCATATAACCAGTTCATGTCTTTCATGAATCGTATAAGTGCTGGAGAGCTAAACCTTGGTGAAACTAATTCTGAACAAAGAAACTTAAACAAAGACACTTTTGTTGAAGAAATGGCTGAAAAATATAAAGATGAATGGGAAAAGCTTAGTAATGTGCATGACTACTGGGAATCTGAATCTGCTTATGGTATACCAGATGAATACTCATTCAAAGAAGGAAATGCTATGCTAGAAAATAAAAATGCATTGGAGTTAGGTAAAGAAAGGTTAAAAATGGGTGACATACCTGGAGCAGTATTGTGCTTTGAAGCAGCAGCCCAACAAATGCCAGAATCTGCAGAGGCATGGTATTTACTTGGCACTACTCAAGCTGAAAATGAACAAGATCCTTTTGCAATAACTGCTCTTAAAAAATCCCTCAACATAAATCCTCATCAATTAGAAGCATATATCACTCTCGCTGCAGCTTATACTAATGAAAATATGACAAAATTTGCCTACTTAGAGTTGTGTAAATGGTTAAAAAGCAGTCCAAAATATAGTGATCTCTGTCCTTTAGATATAAATCCTGACAAAATGAATATAACACAACTGGAAAAATATGTGATGTCACAATATCTAAAAGCAGCACAATTGCACCCCACCCAAATTGATCCTGATGTTCAAAATGCTATGGGAGTAATATTCAATGCTAATCAACAGTATGACAAAGCTGTAGACTGTTATAAAACTGCTTTAATGATATCACCTGATAATGCCAAACTATGGAACAGACTGGGTGCTACTCTAGCTAACAGTGAAAGATCAGAGGAGGCAGTTGAAGCATATCAACAAGCTTTAAATCTAGAACCAGGGTTTATTAGAGCAAGATATAATGTAGGCATCACATGCATGAATTTAAAGGCTCACAGGGAAGCAGCTGAACATTTTTTAGTTGCACTAAATCAACAATGCAAAGCAAGAGCTGAATATCCTACTGATTCATCTATTGATAATAGTTCTTCTGCAATTTGGACTACATTAAGAATGGTCTGCTCTTATATGGGTGAGCATGATGCTGCTAAGTTAGTTGATGAAAAAAATTTAGATGAACTTAATAAATTCTTTAATGTAGATATATAAGAATTATCTATAATAGGATTAATAATTTTGTTGATAACATAACTTATAATTATGTAATAATTGATAAATATGTTTTGGTTTTTATATGGGATCTTTATTGTTCATATATGTAATTTTATGAAATGTGGATATATAATAAATATATATGTTAATAATATGTTTAATATGAATTAAATTTTTATACATGTAAAAAACTACAAATATCATCAGACAATGGACAACCTTGCGGATGATTATCATAAAACCAGCACCTCTTTTCTTGCATTTTAATAATTTTTCGTTTATCTTTAATATTTTTTTTAACTTCCTCTTTACTTTTTGGATATCTTAACTGCACATTTCCATTTGAAACTTGAAATATCTGATAGTTATTTCTTAAAAGTGTCTGTAACCCACCACACTCAAATTTAAGTGTTTTTAAAATATTTTCTGGAATTAGTTTGATGAGGTCTGATATTCTTACTTCCTTTCCAAGAGACCAAGTAGTGTTTAAATCACACCCCTCCATTAAAAATTGGGCTACACAATTTACAATCCATGCAATAATATCTTTATCAATTTTGGTGCAATTTCTAACCCTTTCAACTTTTTCTCTAGTTTTATATAGTATGTTACCTTCTGTAGTTTTTTCAAGAGATTTATTTATTGACTCTTCAAGCAATTGGCAATATCTTCCATATTCTTCAAATTGATATATTCTCATCATACCTACATAGCATATTCGTTTTGTACTTGGAATTTTAAGTCGGTCTGTTTTTACTTCAAATCCAAAGTCTTCACATAAACATTTTATATATTCCAAATATTCAGTATATTGGGTTTTTGATGAGTTTTTTCTTTTGTACTTTGTACCATCCAAATAAAATGCACAACATGGTAAAAGGAAGAATTTGTTATAATATGAACCTAGGGCAGCTATGACTGGAATCCATGGAGTAAGTTCATCTGAGTGATTTCCAATTACCCATTCATACTGTGATAAACTTCCTATATTATCTGGGGTAATAGTTTTCTCCTAAAAAATTGTAACATCAAAATGAATATGTATAATTCTTATTATATTAGATTTAGACATTCCAGTTTCCATTGAGATTTAATACATAAATAAATAAAATTTGTCATGTAAACTCTACATACATATTTTTAAAATGTTTTAAAAAACAAACATTTAAAGACCCTCTCAGGTAAACATTTCTTACTTTAAATAATAATAAGGCTCTTTATTTGTGATCTGCAGATGAAGTTGTGACATGGTGTACAGTACAAATTATTATCATCACACATCTTGATCTATTACCTCTAGATTTTATTAAGATATTTTTGATACCTCTAATTTTATATGCTTAGGATACATATCCCAAACTCTTCTTTTTCTGATATCCACACCTATACCATTATGGCCTTCCATTGTCAGGATGTAGACTAATAATCCATTTCCACATCCTACATCTACAAAAGTTTGATTTGATTCATCATTCCACAATATAAGTAAATAAGTGGCAATTGCAATATCCTCATAAACAAACTTTGCAGGATCTGTACATTCAGGCCATATCTTAAAAAAATAAAAAATAAATCAACAAATAAAAGTAATTTAAAAAGAAAATTCATTACCTTTACTAGGTCTTTTCCATATTTAAATTTCAAATCATTATATTTAGTATAATATTTGTCTTTTGGAATTAAACTTAAGGATTCTCCATAGAAATTTTTATGTAAGTCCAAATCTGATTCAATAGCCCACTTTACAAGTTGGGGAAGGATGGATTCTTGAAGCCATTTTATTGTTTTTGAACTACCTAGAATCATTAATAAAATTATATTCCAGAAAAAAACAGGAATTAAAATCTATGATTCTCTTAAAGATATTACACTAACCTGAATATGTTTTCAAAATCAAATTATCAGATGTATACAGAAATCTATATGTAAAGTTAGGGCATATATTTTGTTTATTTTCACACACTGTGATGTCATAATAAGTTACTCTTAAGTTCTCCTTTTCTGTCACAATCAACTGATAAGCATGATTTTCTTCATAGTTTCTAGGCAAAACATCTATTACATATAATTCCACAGGTGTAGCAGTAGCTTCAAGTTTCAATTCACTGAAAACATCTAATAGTCTACCCAGAAAATGTTCTACATTACAGCTTTTATCCAACTTTAAATTTTCTATGGAATTCAGTAAGTGAGATGTTGACAAATTATATTTGTCACCTTTAATATTCAGTAATACCTTACAGCCCCATACTCTTTTATTTACTACATGAGGCTTATTAATTAAAATATTAATCGAACTCCAAAATGAAACTTCAGTAACCTTAGAACTTATTTTATACTCGTTATCCATGACAATAATTATTTTCACGCAGTGTTCTTACATATATTTATTTAAAGTTATTTGTAAAGGCTTCTTTTTTGGGACAATAATGTCGAGAAAACACAATAAGTGTTTATTGAATAACAGAGGTTAAAGTATTTAGGTTCTAATTATTTTGTGGCCTCTGTCACTAGTGGTCACAATTTTGCCGGTGTCAGTATGATGATATTTACATAAACAACGACATAATTGAACAAGAATATAAAACAAAATTCTTAGAGAGAATTCTAACCATGAATCAATATTTTAACCAAAGACGAACATATTGAGGGAACAGATTATACAATATAAGTATGAAAAAATATAAATATTATGAATTATAAATAAGAAAGATTTAAAAAATGGAAAGAGATTTTATTTAGATTAAATATTCATTTACAGCTTAATATTATTCATATTTAAAAATTTACAAAAATTTAAATGAATAAAGGACAATTTTGCCAGTGTCAGTATAATGATAATAACATAAATAATGACAGATAATTATTCAGGTTATCCAGTAGCCTACATACGTAACAAATTCCATGGCATCTACACCTGCAAACAGATTAGAAATAAGTATTGTAGACTATTACCTACGGTTTTTCGTCTATGACGTATGATTTATACTGTAAGGTATAGTACCTATAGAAGAAGCTTTTTTGTGGAAATTGAACATGAAAATTATTTATTCGCTTTCATTTATTTTCGAATCTTTTTATAAAACTTGAGTATGACCCACTGTCTGCTCACGTCCACTGATCGTTACATTTAATTCAGAGCGTTGAAATCGTAAACCCAAGTGAAATGGAGCGTATAGAGTGTTGAACAGCTGATTTTTTTGTTTTTATTTGTGTTCACAAACGCTATAATTTCAATTATAATTATTATTCCAATCAGTAGCCAAATTTATAATTCGTCCGTAATAACATAAACAAACCTACGTGCAGGTTTATTGATATTATGTATTGTAATTACGTATTTGTATGCAATGGAAGTATGTAATATTTATATTGGAATGTATGTAATGTGTATTGTATTTATTTTAGAAAACTTCAAACTACTTGGCACCGACTGACATTACAAGCTTCTTAAAGTTAGACCTTTACATGATAAAATTCATAAACGTACGGCAGTAGTTACAAAAGAGGAGTTTTTAGAACTTTTATACTAAGCCACCATATGTAAAGTGAATCATATTATAAATTACAATCAATATATTAATTTCGGTTACGGGGTCATACTTATATGGGTATTGCATATAATTTCAACGATAAAATGCGCATTTTTTTTAAATTATGTACAAATGTAAACTAACATTTTCCATTTAAATATTTATATATTTTTATAAATCTTCACAATGCGCGCCGTAAGGGGATATTTTTTGTTGTGTACCGGGCCACTTGTCTCTTCAGAATTAGATAGTATTAAACACTTGCCCGGCTACATGACATAAAACTACTTCCATAGATCGAATATACTATATATTTTATTCTGAACGGTGTGCGAACTCGGTACCTTTGAGTTCACGATACCGATACATGACCGGTCGGCCATGAGCCACATATTATTTTGTGAATTGCTGTGTATTGTAATTTTTATTTGTTCTAAAAGTCCAAGATTTCGATGTATTATAATAAGATAAAAGTACTCCACTAGTTGGTATTTTTAAAACATAGCAAATTTTTATTATTTGTGAAAACATTTCTTCCATTTAAAAAAACGGCAACACTTTTCCTAATGTCAAATATTCACCGAACGTTGTTAATCTCAATGTTAATAGTTGGTAAATGACAATAGACATTAGTTTATCGATCTTTTAATATACAGCTTTTTTATTTTTGTTTCATTTTATGTTACTTAAAAAGTTTATTAGGCACAAATGCATGTATCCTTTGAAGAATCCATGCCATTTTTGATACAATACGAATCAATAAACCCTTATTTGTATAATGTCATATACTGAACTAGAACATGGCTATCAAGGCTTGCGGCAAGCTACTCAACCACAATTCTATGTCGGCGATGACGGCAATCTTGTTCCCATAAGATCTCCCGTGAGTAGATTTTGCAAATGCAGTAAATACATATTTCTTAATATATAATATACTGTATATGTACGAAATTTATATTGTATGTTAAACAGTTCTACATTATTTATCTTTTCAAAGAAAAATTTAAAGATTGCAATCGTTGCGGCACTGTTTATATTACTTATTTTAATAGCGGAACTTAAAAGTTCTTTAGATTATGAATACATATACTAATAAACAAAATTTTGTTTGCAAATAGAACTGTTTTCTAAAAAAACACAGATTGTAGTGGGGATTAAATAAGTATTATATATGGACCTTGTGACAATGACAACTCAAGTAACTTGTTAATTATGTCACAAATTTATTTGTTATCATGTATAGTACTCCCTAACCAATCATTTACTAGTACCCTTATCATTGTTGTGTAAGGTGAAATTAGTGATAGTTACAAATGGAGTGGCAGTGGGTGAAAGACTGGTGGCGCTTAAAACATTGGAGGAATAAAGAAACAAAAGAACAAAGTGATGATGACGTTTGTTATTGTGATGAATGTTTATCTGATGTAAGAAATTATAGTTAATTGGTTTTTAAAATTTATGAAATTAATGTATGAGGATTATCTTGTATAAATTGTTTATTGATTGATTATTTTGTTGGTTTTTATCATCATGGCTCTTTAAAAACGGTTAAGGACACATTTCTTAATAATTTTATACATAAAGAAATAAATTACTTACAAATTTTAGGTACTTAGACAATTTTAGTGTTCAGAATTACAAAGTAAAATATACCTTAGATATCTTAGATAAAATATACTTTATACAGAATAGAAACCTTACTAATTCTAATGGGGAGAAAATAATTTTGCACCCACTATGGTAATGGTAATCTGTCTTGTATTCGCTTTAGTTCATATGGTATTTTTTATCTGTTTTTGTTGGGTAAACACAAAAGATTGATTACATGTGTCAACCCATTAGCTCTACTTATTTATTCATAAAAAATAAAACATCTCAAATTATAATTTGAATATGAAATAGATAAAAAATTACTTGTGAAATTGACAGAAATTAAATTTCCAAATAGATGTTAGTTACAAATAAGAATATCTAACTGATGTTTTTCCTGGATGTATCTAACATCCATAAAAATTGTGTCAACTTTAAATGAAAACATTTTCAATAGTAACAATTCATTTAGATGTTTCGTACCACATATATATTAAACTTTAAAAAACTCTTTTTTAATAACCAATTCAAATTGAGGTTTAAAATAGAACTTTAGTTATATTTATTTTATATTATATTAACTTATATTTATTTATATATGTTATATTAACTTTATTTACAACTTGTCATAACTGTAAACAAAACACAATGTATACAAGATTCTTGTAATATCATATGGATTATGTAATACCAATTCTCTTTATACTAACATACGTACAATTGAATGTGATTATAATTAAATAAAATACTTTAAAACCTACCTTAGCCTACCTTTAAAAACAGTTTCTTTCAGCAGCTGAATTTAGAAGAGTTTTCTCTTGATAAATTTAAGATTTTGTTCAAGAGTATGTACATTTAATATGTTGACCTTTATTGTTTTGAAATATTAACCATGCATACATATCAGTATATTTTTATTGTGATCAAGTAATTTTTTATTTAATACGTTGTCTACGAAAAAAACTAAAATATCATCTACGTAGTAAATAGTTAATCACCAAGTGAAGGGTATGAAAAAGTATATCATTCTAATAAGTAATCATAAGTTCAGAAACTACAAAAACAGAAAATTATATATGTATATATTGTTACAGGGCGAGTTAGACCTATGTGATGCCCTGGATTCAAACGGCGATGGCAGCGGAAAAAAAGTGGTGGTCGGCGTCTGCGCCATGGCTAAGAAATCGCAATCTAAGCCCATGAAGGAAATATTGACTCGACTGGATGAATTCGAGTATATTAAAATGCTTGTTTTCCCAGAGGATGTTATACTTAAGGTTCTGTGAATATATATTATTAAATATATTATATATTTTATAATATATAACCATTTTTATAACAAAATACACGCCTGTTATATTGTTTCAACGAATTTTTTAGACGCTTATGAACAAACAATTTTTTTCTTGTAATTAAGCCTTATTTTGTTTTGTTAAATTGAATGTGCTATTCATTTCAATAATTA
>DWCF01006391.1:0-12479 GCA_018230265.1 Delias oraia
AGGATAGCTTAGATCTTTAATTATAGTAGTAACTTTATTTTATTGTAAATTATTTGTCTATAATTAATTGACGGTCACACTTATCTGTTAACTCCAAAAGATTCTAACAGATGTCGATACTTTTCGTCTGGATTGAGTAAGTAATCAATAGATGGCAATGCCATGGTAAACCGACAACCGTGTCATATATGTTACAATTCAATAGCAAATTAAATTTATTTTGTACTAAATGAAATAGCGTGAAATTCAATTATTTCTACTTTTTTAATTTTTGTTAGCATAGCCAACCTCGTGTTACGTAGACCGAAGCATAAATCAAATTCAAATTATAGTGACGATAATATAGTCAAATTATTCCTGCTTTTACTTATTTGTGCTTAATAAACACGAAAGTTTGTTCTGATAGATGTTTTTTATCCTTCACGCCAAAATACAGAACGTATTTTAATCAAACTTTGTAATAATATAGCTTATAATCAGAATAACACATAGATTACACGTATTGTGCAAAGATGACAATTAATAGAAAATTAATAGAAACACGTAAGTCAGACTCGGAGGGATGTGTTGCGGGCAGAACGACATCTGCCGAGTGTACTAGTAAACATAATAAATAGGATAGAATTTTTTGACTGTTTTAATCGATTCCTCCGAAACTAATTAAATTTTTTTTGAACGTACGTGTTCGTATATACGTAGACTCGATAAAATATTCATCTAATTTAGTGTTTTATCATTCCAATAATCTTTAAATTCTCTGTAAATTGAGTCATATTATAAATCTCTTTTTTAATTTTTCGCTTATTTTAAATTTAGTATATAATAAAGTTGTAATATATATAATATAATAAAGTTTTAAATTTGCTTATGTTTTACTGGAATCGTTGAAAATCTGCGATTTATAATATCCAAAGGTTCCGAGTAAAATTAGCTACTATAGTTTTTTATTTTTATATACGGAGGTAGGAGGTAATATTTCATAATATACCACGTACATCAATCTCGTTGATGGAATGTGAGTTTGTTGAGTTTTAAGAAGTGTCTATTCCTTGTTTCAAATGGAGTCTGCGCGTTTTCCTTCGGAATGTAAAGTTAGTTTATTATTATAGATAATTGTAGAAGGCCTATTATATTTCAGAGAGCAAAAATAACGGTTGGAAACTTAATTTTCTGGCGATAAAATTGTGAAATATTAGACATCTATATATATTAAAGAAAGCCGTGTTAGTCACACTATTTATATTTCAAGAAAGGATAAACTGATTTAGCCTTATTAAGGCTAAATCAGTGCTCATTTGAATTAGTCGCTTAGAAGCAGGAGAAGGACATAGGCTACTTATTATTGTTTTGGACTATAAGTATGGAAGATACGTGTTTAATGTACCGGTTTTTTGGGTTTGGTTGGCGCCGGTTGGTGGCGTACCAGGCAGAGCACTGTCCGTTTGCCGGGAACCAATAATATTAATATAAAAATTTATATAGCTCACCTATGGAAGAGCCATGCTCACGCATTAAAAGAGCTTGATCATCCGTACCACAAGCTCACAGAATACTCAGCGTGAAGTAGTAGTTGTATTAAATATAGATATTGATGTAAAAGGCTACTCTCGAATATTTAAACTATAGAACTGCAAAATTGACAGTTAGTAGTTTAATATTAAATACCCGCAGTATTGTTACTATAAACAGTTACTTTATTAAATTATATATTAGCAGTCGCTTCCACATTGTTAGTCTGTAATATAGGCTCAACGGGTTGAGCTTGTCATTAACTATGCTGATAATTAAAAGCTTTTATTTAACTTGCCTTGTATGATTGTTCGGGTGGAATCTTACAACTCCATTTTGAAGCAGATATTTCCAACCGATTGAGATGAAATTTTGCATATAAGCTTAGTTTGGATGACATTTTATATGACGTCATCCTAAATCTAACATGGCGGCATATACAAGAGTGGACTATTAATTTTTAAGTTATCTTTACAAAATTCGTATCAACTGAAAGAGTTTGCTTAAAATACTTCAAAAATAAAAAAGAAGCCAACTTAAATCCAAGAATATCCATGGTTGGTACCGAAATTGACGTGGTCAAGTATTTTTTTTAAAAAAATTTTATAGCAGGTGGGTCCCCTATATGGTAAGAGAACACTGCCGCCCATGAACAACCGCGCCACAGTCCGCGCATTAGTTGTGTTGCCACAATTTTACGACGCTTAAGCGTCATAATTTAAAGGGCCTACGATATCTTCACTCATTCTGTGAGCTGGCTCTCGTGATGTATTTTATTTATTTTTTATTATACCATATATGTATATGCAAATCACTACATATTATAGAACTTCGTTCACTGCGTTTGTCAGTCTGTTCCTGTTATAAAATAATTATCTAATTCTAGTTTAATCTTAAAAATAGATCGTTGCAATAGTTATAATTTCATAGATGGCTTTGGTTTATTCTCATATTGCACAGTAGTATTTAGATCGCTTAAAATATAGCGACACCTTATTGTTAAATGTGACGGCGAAAACCAAACCAGCTAGATACGTCCGTTGAAATGGTTAGAGAAGAATTTAGATAATCTTATTCCTCTACAAACACACAACTCACAGAATACTCAGCGTAAAAAAGTATTTTTACTTTATATCACTGAGTGAGTGAGAATATCGGAGGCCGTTGAAATTATGCCGATAAGCGGTGTAAAAACCGACAACACCAAGCGCGCAGTGTCGTGCATTTGTTCATGGGCAGCGGTGTTCTATTAGTATATAGGAGCCTCACCTGCTCTCTTGTCCGCTATACCATTAACAAAAAAAAAAGTCCATGACGGAATCATTCAAAATTATGACGTTGGTTCAATGTTGTTCTACTTTAAAGACGCAATATTAGGTATATACAAAATTTTCATCAAGACACGATACGTTTCATATGACATTGAAAAAACATACGACTTGGAACCTTTAAAAAAAGAGCGTACATATTCCTTAAATGACGGCAACACACTCGCAGATCTGCAAGGGCTGGAGGTATCTGTGGGCGGAAGACCGGTTTTCCTAGATGAGCCTCTTGCTCGTTTACCAACCTTTTAGTAAAAAAATTCGTTGACAGTTTACTTTAATATATTGCTGTTTGTATTCAAAGTTCGAACAAAAATTAATATGCTCGCTACTCAAGCAGTTATTAATGAAGCGGTACAAGTTTGATATTTAATTTAATATCATCGCGTTATTAAATTATTATTAAAACTTATTGAATATAATAATATAATTGAATAATAATTCAAACTACTAGCTGACTCGACAAACGTTGTTTTGCCATATAAATTATGAAAAGTTAGATATAATATGCATTGATGGGATGCATTTTATTGTATAAAATAAGGTCTACAATTTTTCTCTACAACTTAATCATAATATAGTATCGACCACTGTAACACTATATGTACAGCATTGAATAGAGACCAAAAAAAGCGGAATGGAGATATTTTCCAAAGTTTCTATCGTTATGGTTGGACTATTTGTCTTCTGCTTCCGTTGAAAATCCGAACCATGAAAATATCTTAATAATTTTTTGCCCTAATATAGCCTATATTATTCAAATAACGTAGCCTTCTATTGATGAAAGAATTTCCAAGATCGGTTCAATACATCAAAAGGTTACTCCCTACACAATTTTATGATATTAGTATAGATTTTATCTTTATACAAAAAAATCAAAATGCTTTGATTGGCAATTATTCAACGAATAGTATTAGTTCTCATAAGTAGAAATTCATAAGTAATCACAAGCGTATTCTCACATCGATGAAGGAAATTTTGCCCGCGACATAATATCCGTACTGCTTACTCGGCTACATAATAGAAATTCATTTCACGGAAGTTGTATGCGTATCTTCAACAAATTACAAAGCGAAGTACAAAAACGTATCTTTAAATAATGTAAATCTTATATTAACATAGATAATAGGTCTTATGTAATATATATTACATATAAACATTGTCCTTTTAATAATATTCTTAAAGTTAATTTTATTTATTATAACCTCAACATATCACCTCGACACCTCGACATATCACCTTAACATATCAACATTTCACAACTGAGCGGTTTTAAGGTATTTTGCCACACGCCACCACTCTGTGGAATCAGCTTATGCAGGAGCATAGGTATTTCCAAACTAATTTGACTTGGAGACTCTCAAAAAAGTAGCATACCTATTCCTTAAAGGCCGGCCACGCACCCGCGGCTCTCAAATGTTAGAGGTGTCCATGAACGGTGGACCGCTTATCCAAGGTGAGCTTCCCGCTCGTCACCGTTTCCATAAAAAAATGAAGACTACAAAAAGCATCCCTATAGAACCTCTATCTGGCAGTTTGAAGCCGTCTGTTCAGTTATCTGACTACAGAAAAATATCATAAGAGTGTGTCGAGTTCAATCATATTAACTAATAGTCTTATTGTTGGTTCATGTACTCAAATTCATACAACCATTTTATAATAACAGTACCAACAAAAAGGTCTTATTATATAATATAAACTATGTTATATTTATATTACAAGGATGGTGAACGAATGTGTGGTAAATTTCATGATTTTGAGACCCTCACGGCTAAATGGTTTTATAAGTCTACCACGATGCGAGAGGAACCACGGGTTCGAATCCTGGTCGGAATATTTTTAATTTAATTCATAAATATATTTTATTTTTATTATTTATAATTTAATTTATCGAACACGTGGGAGAGCCATGCTGACGCACACATTGGGCCGGTTCGTCCGAAGTGATACCACGGACTCACAAAATACTCAGCGTGAAACGGTACTTCTACTATTTTTCACTGAGTGTGTGAGGCTATAAAAGGCCTTTGAAATTATGCCGCTTAAGCGATGTAAAAAGCAGGTAACCAAACCCAAGCCCGGACTGTGGCTCCGATGTTCTTTAAACCATAAAAAAGTTAAATTTAATAATGTCTCATCAGGCTAAAATATAGTTTCATAGTTAATATTAAATTCGTATAAACTATTCAAAAATATTTCAATTAAATAGATTTCTGCTGCGTTATGTGACGTACATAATCAAAACTTTTTGTAAACCTCGTACATATTCTAACAATGCTACCGGGGTTTAATTAAAATTAGGAAATCTGTCATAACTTCAAACTAATAGATTTTAGTACAGAGTTGAAGAGCACATAGTACGTGAAGAGAGTTTAAGAGACCTTGTTATATAAAGATAACAATCGATCTACTTAGCCTTACTAGCCGCGTTCATATGTCGTTATATAGATCTATAGAAATTGATTGTATACAAATAAATAATCAGTTATAATTATTTCTTGAAGGCATTTCGTGCCGCGCATCATCACGTTGAATCAGCTGCCAGCAGAGATTTTTCCAAGCGAATACTACCTGGGGACCTTCAACCAAAGAGCGTACATATTGCTTAAATGCTGATGAATGAATGAAATTGCAAAGGCGTGAAACTTCTCTTCGTTTGCCACCGTTTTCATGAAAAAAATATTACTATATCATGATTAATGCACAGTTCAAACTTAGGCGTTTTTTGTCATAAATATATTGTGTTTTATATAATGCATATAGCTTTGTAAAATCTAAAAATAAACGTGACTCTTCTCATTCATTCATTCACATAACCACAAAATAAAATCACAAAAATACAGATCAGTTCAGTAGTATAGGAGACAATTTCGGTCAAACAACGTGCTACGTAATATATGCTCGGGTATATATATTCTCACTCATGGAAGAGCCATGCTGAAGCATGCACTAATTGGATAAGCATGCACTTGTAGGTACTTTTCCATATCTATTCTAAGTTTGTATAAAATTAATAAAATATAAAATAGTTAACTTGTAATAGGAACAAAATTAAAATTTAAGTGCTTATTAGAAAATTTCAAAACAATTAAAAGAATAAAATACACATTAGTGTATTATGCTTATGGCGCTGTTAAGGCAAACGCGCCTAATTGTGTGCATGTATGCGTGCGAGAGCTAGGGTACTAGAGCTGGTGTGATTCTAGCTAGAGCAGAGACAGGTGGAGTGGAACAGTTTAGTGGTGATATTCTGCCTCGAATCACTTTTACCTAGTGTTGCCCAAATGCAAGACCAAGACTAAAACCGTTTAATTTTATCAAGACCAAGACTGACCGTGTAAGACTTGAGCAAGAAAAGAAGAAGACAAAGCCTGCAGGACTCTTGCGTCTTGCAGCTATTTTTTTGGCAATGATTTTTGGAAATCTTTAGATGCATTTTATAAATCTGGTTTGTCTTTACTATGGCTATGATAATTCAACCTCAAAATGTTGCTATTCTGATAGGTTTTTCTAAGATCTGAAGTAAACTTTAATAAATATTAATAGTCTAATGGGTAATTTCAAGACGTGCAAGTCTCTTGCTACAAGACCAAGACCAATACCAGACGTATTGGCGCAAGAACAAGACCAACACCAGGTGTATAGGCGCAAGACCAAGACTGGCGTAAGTCTTGTATTTGGGCAACACTACTTGTACCATGATCGATTCCTGTTAGCCGCCCGCGAGTTTCGAAACTTTCACACATTCCAATTTTACCATAGAAGCTGAGCGTATTGTAACCAAGTAATGGCGGCACAATGCTGCGTCATGCTTCGTGACTTTATTATAAGCTGTCGAGTTTATTCCCTGAAAATTGCAGATTTTAATATACTCGCCTCGGCACCTAAGAAACGGCGCGAGCGACACTGAAACAAAAGCGTTTTAAACTCATCTTGTTTTTTCGTTGTTAAAATTTAAATCCTACGTCCTACGTTGATTGTAAAGGGCTACTTTTATCTTTTTTAATAAGCTGTTGCATGAGTTTCTTAAAAAGCCGGACGAACTATAGCGAGTACCAAGAAATTTTCACTCTTTTATCACGGTCTCGCAACTTAAGTTTTAGCAATATAGCCCGCCATTGTTCTGCTTAGCGCCCTATTCACCAAGACTCAGTAACAATAAGCACTATTTTACTTCACTGTATCCAGTTAAATTATCTCATGCTGATGAAAATGTAAGCATAATTTTTTTCGATGGACCTCTCAATCTTATTATCTGACGATCGTTACAAAGTGAACTTTAATTGAGCCAAAATATGACGACTAAAATAGCTAACGTCGATATTACTTCTATTAAGTAGTGTATTCTCGTGGGGAAGTCATGCTGATGCACCAATTGGGCCGGCTCGTTCGAAGTGATACCACGGACTCTCAGAATACTGAGCGTGAAATGGTGCTTCTACTGTTTTTAGGAAACCCGGCAACACAACTAATGTGCAGACGGTGGCGCGTTTGTTCATAGGCGTCGGTGTTCTTCCACCACATAGGAGACCTACCTGCTCCGTTTTCCGCTATAAAATTAAATAAAAACATCGCGTACAATGGTTTAATTCTTATGAAAAGCATTATATATAAATCCTGTAAGCAGGATTATCTGGCTATTAATAGTCTTCAAGATGACTCTTTCATTTTATATATGCATAAATAGTTTCTTACATGCTCATTCAACTTTCGCTTTCAATACATAATAGAAATAAGGTGAGTTACAATTGTTACTTAACTGAAAATTACTTCTAAAATTGCTCAAGTTTAATTAGTCTTCCTTCTTTGTTATAGTTTTGTGCGTAACAGCGCTGTGTAGCAAATTTGTTTAAATTTATGTCTTTTTGTCAACTTAACTTATAAAATAATTAATTCGGGCATGGCTATTGATGTGGGTATGATGTTACAAGACTTCAAGCATTGTTTCCATTTAAACTTACTAGTTGTAGAGATAGTTAGAAGCCAATGCTTCCCAAGCCTAACTGATGCTTTGAAAATAGACTTCTAGCAGAGCCATAAGTCAGATACGTTTAAACTTTGTAGATATATGTATTGTTTCATCAAAAACAGCAAACTCGATTGAAATTCGATACAACAATAAAACGTCAGCACGGCTAGTTCAGCTCTAAATTGTCTACATATAATATTTGCATTTATCACACCTCTTATTATAGTATTATAACCAATGCTTACGAAACTATTTTTTTTTAATATCCCAATTAGATTGTTGACCGTACGAGAGCTATAATAACTCATGTGCTGACACACTAGCCAGCTATTCTATAGTCATACTATGGGCTCATAAATACCGACGTGACATAGTACCATCAAGTTTAGTTCACTGCTTAAGCAACGTAAAAAACGCGACCAAATCGTAGAGATCAGTTTGATTGTCCAAGCGAGGTGGTCTCTTGTCATTAAAAAACCGTCTGCCTCGGTAAAACAAATAATAATATATTAATATATTTTTTTTATAATATTAATATTTATTATACAGTTGTGAACAAACGTTGAAGTGAAATTGAAATTAATTTAAAACACCAATATACATATTTATTGAATATATAATTTTGAAATACGCCGTCACATAATCTATTCATAAGATTTAATTAATTTGTTTAATAATTTAGTAGCGTTTTGTTATTTGTAATAACTTCTGAATTCGACGTTATTGGTATATCTGCTATCTGTGAAGTAGCCATTCATTATCAGGCTTATGTAAAATAGCATCGGCATCTTTATCCTGCTTCGTGAGCAAACGATAAATGCAACGAAATATTCAATTAAATTATTACAATTTCATTTTGTTTGCAATTCATTGTAAAGCCGAACTTCGTTTCCACAAAACTGCACTGTTTCCAATTTAACTTTATTTTAGTTTTCAATGCCTTTATTTTTGTGTTGCATATACATCATAGAATATTCGACCATGTAAATTGGCATTCTTTGCATATGCGTTATAAATATACAACATGTCAGTTTTTTATGAGTGTTGAGGACGCGATGGATGAATAGAAACCACGAGTGTATTAGAATTTTGTCGGGTATTATACTCGATTTCAATTAAAAGATTATTCTTTGATGATGTTTAGATTCTCAATACTCTACACATAAATGTTTAGCCTACTTGTACTAATAAATAATATATTTATAATTTATAACTTTAAGGGTCTCAGCAAGTAACTTCAACCTTCAACAGTGCCCCTACCGAATTCGATACTAGTTTTAAATGTTATTTAAAAATTCTATTTGTTTTATGAATGGATTTGACAGTGCCCTAGCGAATATATTAATACTGTCTTCGCCGTGGTAGAGCCATGCTGTGCACTAATGGGATAGCTTCGTCCGAAGTCATTACCAGTCTTTTGTTCGTTGTCACTCAATATAGTTATACCGTCGTATATTATCTGTGAAACATGATTTAACACACCCTTTGTTTACACGACATGTGCATCGTCCAATAGTTAAAGATAAAAAAAATTATATTTACGATATATGATTATTATTTTATATTACTATTGAATTAGATTCTATGCACTAGACTGCACTACAATAACTAAAAAAATTATGTGACACTACAGCGACATATTGCATAAAGTATCATAGTCAAATGCTGACAGTAAAGTTTAAATAAATTTATATTAGCTGACCCCGGCAAACATAGTTTCGCCATATACCTTAATAAAAATACGAAATTGTTTTTGATTGTAGAAAGTCTGAAATTGAAGTTATAGGTATATTTTAATGCCAGATCATAAAAATGCTGATAAATAAAAAATCCTTATAAGTCAGGCTTATGATGACCTGTTGGCCGATTATCAGACCTACTCTAGGATAAGCACACAAAATTTCCTTAAAACCGATAGAGTCGTTTCGGAGAAGCAACAAACGCCGAGGCACTAGTTTTTTTACGTATAAGATTTGAAAACGAATAACTCAATGGTTCTATTTAAGTGGGCGTTGTTTGCATCTGTTGTACAATGGTGCCAAAGGTTTGTCCAGATGTAGAGTCGAGTAAAACAAATTTATTTATTTTCCAGTTCACTCGGCAGTGATTTTGTATGTATAAAAATCGCAATCGTTTGGAACCTCAATTGTAATCACTTAATACCTAATCTACAACAGTGGAAGTAACAAAGATCGTTAGCATTTGAGAGCCTTAAGAGAGAGGTTTAATGGTTTTAAAAGTGTGCAATAAATTGAGAGGTATCGCGTTCGAATCCCGGTCCGGACAATTATAATTTAATTTTATAATTTATTCGGTCTCTGTAAGGGATTGACAGTGGGTGAGTGTCTTAATATTGTCGCAGCCGTGGGATAGACATGCTGACGCATTAATTGGGCCGGCTCTTCCGAAATGATACCACGGGCTTACAGAATACTCAGCGGAAAACGATATTTGTATTGTGTTTCGCAGAGTGAGTGAGGATATGGGAGGCCCATAAAAGTAAAGTAAGTAAAACGCCGGCAAAACAAGCAATGCACGGACTGTGGCGCGGTTGGTTGTTTGCCTTTTACAATATATAATAAAAAAAAGTTAGGTGTTTGTACATCATATTGGGTCCACCAATTTATCTGCCATTTAGATGTTTCGAAACCAATATTTCTTTTGTCAGTATTTCAATGATGTCCAGTTTATTAGTCCACATCCTAAATTTTTGTTATTTATTTAAGGTTTGGCAAACAAATGAAATAAATTAAAATGTGCTAATTTCCAATCGTATGCAATACCGAATAAAGTTAAGCATCGCTTTGCAACATTCCCCAAAGTCAAACTAACCTAACCTACGTGATTTGAGCAGATTTTATGACTTTGACGTAGCATTTAAATTTGCATTTTTCTTAAGTTTATTCAATATATTATGTAGCGACGTGTTTTTGTGTTTGAAATATTATTCTTTTGTCGATTTCAATAGATAAATAAACTGAAATAAAAATAGATCCGTCTGGTGTTTATCTCTTATAAGCTTTCACGATAATACTGCAGGTGCAAAGATTTTGTACCTACGCAGATATAAGTTTCACATATCTACGCCGTAGCTCTGAATTGCTAAAATGCTACGAGTAATATTGATATATTGAAAATTTAATAAATTTATTTTTACTTAGACGTTGGTTCTATCATTTTATATACATTATACAGCAATATACAGGTGAATATTAGAATTGGGTTTATTTTATGTACGAATTCCAGATTTCAAAAACAAGATAAAGTAATATTATTCGTAGCAGATACACAGTCTTTGCATAACCATTAAGAAATAAAGATTGTCCATATTTGAACCATAGTTTTAAAAGTTATAATAATGAACTCATCTATACTAATATTATAAACAGGTAAAATTTATGTCTTTATCCAGAGATATAGACAAAAAATCAATATCGTTTCAGTAGATTCAGAAGCTACTGAAACGATATTGATTTTTTTTATTAATAGAAAACTATATTACAAGTAGTAAGTAACATAGATTTTATAGTTATCCGAAAAATAAAAATAAATTTCTGTCGTAGTAGTCAAATTTGCAAATTAAGTAGTAAGGCAGAAACACTACCTCAACAGCGACAGATGATCGAATTCTAGTAAAACATTGTATTATAAAGTCCTCGACAGTATATCTAACTTTCGTGATTTGTTTAGCGTTAGCAAGTGAGCCTCATGCTAGTCTGCCACCGTTTCTCTAAAAAAACAAACCACATTTGCAGGGTCAGTAGGTTTTTATAGCAATTAAGTATACGTCAAAGTCAAAAATGTATATTTCAAATAAAATCATATAGCCAATGATGAACTATAAAATGAAAAATAAAAGTTACAGACTGTTGAGGATTACTTCCAGATCTGAGTAAAACAGTCAAAGAACTCAGTCGCGATTAGAGTTTTTAATGTTTATATTATCATTAGGAAGTGGAGCTATCAACGTCTTGATCCCAAGCGACAGAATCGTTTAAGAACTTTTCTATGTAATAGTGTCTTTTTATCTTTTTTTTAACTCATAAAGTTGCTTATTAATTTGCTGTTGAAGAAACATATATATTTACTTTAAATAAAATATATATTTAGCCTAGTAGATAGCGGATATACTGTCATTACAACCTGTATTGTATAAATATTAAAATGACTTAAACGTTTATCCACCAGAGCTAATATTTTACAATATATCCTATTATAATCAGTGCCATAAGCACAAGTTTAGTAAATATGATAACGTTGGTAGGTTTAAGTGAAATGTAGGTTACTAGGTTTTCACCCATGGTAGAAATATGCTGAAGCATATGTTGACACGGAAGTGATACCAGGAGTTTACTCCGGGTGAACGGTACTTGTACTGTGTTTCGCAGAATGAGTGAAGATATCGGAGACCGTTAAAAAGCCGCTTAAGAGGCTTAAAAAGCCGGCAGCACAACCAAACCGGACTAAGACGCGGTTGTTCATAAGTGGTCGTGTTCTTTTACCAGGAGACATCTGCTCCGTTGTCCGCTATAAAATAAAAACAAATGTACGTTAGCAAAAAGACCACTATAGGAATATATCTTATAATATATATACATTTCCGGTCACGATGTTTGTCCGCGATGGACTCCTAAACCACTTAACAGATTTCGTTCAAATTTGCACGCAGTATGCAG
>DWCF01006392.1:0-12479 GCA_018230265.1 Delias oraia
TATTAAAAAAATTGCAATTATTAAGTGTCACTTAAGTCCTTATATTATATTGCTACTATTTATTATTATTGTTTTATTGACACTGTGGCATACGAGCAGGAGGCTCACCTAGGATAAGCGATTCTCCGCCCATGGACACGCCAGCAGGTTCTTTGAAGGTCCCCAAGTCGCATTGGTTTGGGAATACCTCAGCTGACACATTCACAGAGCGCGGCACAAAATGCCTTAAATTATTATTCCTAACTACATATTATATTCATAAATATAACAAAAAAGATCATTTGAATCGATACGAGTCATATATTTAATGTTTTGCAGTATCAGGGAGTTACCCGCGCGGCTATGAGGCCAAATATTGGAGAGTCTGAAATACCACGGGCATTGAACCATTGAGGACAATGTGACCCGAGATTTATATATATTAAGATAAGACAATTAATTGTAATTTAATCTTAGAATTGAGACAAACTATTGAGGTACACATGTCGCAGTCATCATCACCCACTGTTTGATTGACTGGCGCGTTCATTGAATGACGACATTTAGTTGAATGACTAGAAAGAACACGCGACACCCGACGTGCAACTAGTTGGCGGTTTGTAGAATAACCCTTGACAAGAGCGGGCGTAAAATCACCCAAGTGATTGTAATTTAGTTCATTTTTCCCACCGCAGTCTTACGAGTCACCAAAATACGACGTCAAACACATACACGCAAATGTTGGACGGACTTTGATGAAATTTTGTATAGAGGTAATTGACTATTCAAATTTAAAATTAATAAAAAAATACTGTCCCCTATTAGCACATTTTAAACAAACTTATTTTAGTTCAAGTTACATACTGTAGATAGCAGGTAAACAAAGAATATATTTTAATTTTATTTAGGAACATTTATACTTCGAGTAATGGTTGGCCAGATTTTGATGAGATTTTGTATCTTCATCTTCATCAGCCTATTCAAATCCACTGCTGGACATAGGCAATATAAAAATATAAATTTTGTATAGAGGTAGTTTATTATTCAACAAAGAAGGCAATTTTTATATTGCAAGATGTTTATTATTATTTTAGCGTCCTTGCTTCGTCATCGTCTCAGCCGTAAGACGTCCACTTTGGACTTTTATAATGTCGTCTGCCCACCTTGGGGGTCGTCCCACGCTGCGCTTGCCGGTCCGTGGTCTCCACTCTCACTTTTCCAAAATACATTACTCATAGCAATTTCATTTATTGTGGTTACAATAATTGTTGACCTTATAGATCATTTTTAGTTATATGAATGGTTTTTCGACACTTTCTATCAATAGTAAAGTCTGAGCCACTTTTCGTTGTAAATGTGTTACTCAAGAAGTGGCTCACCGATTTAAACCGAATATTAAGGCTTTGTATCGATGCTTAATGTGAAGTTTTTACAAAATCGGTCGAGCGGTTCATTTATCACATTTTTTCGCGCAATCGTTGGCCGCCCGAGTGAACAGCTCGTCCGAAGTGATACCACGAGCTCTAGAATACTCAGAGTGAAATAGTAGTCGAACTTAAAATGGTGCCTCTAATGGGTTCCAGTGAGTGAGTGAGAATACGGCTTTTAAAAGTGGCGCTTAGGCGGCGTAAAAAGTCAGTAACACACAGAACGGAGTGTGGGGCGGCTGTGTTCTCTTACCATATAGGAGACTCACTTGCTCCGTTGTCCGCACACCCTAGGAGAGCTTCCTGCTCATCTTCCACCGTTTCTATATAAAAAACTGACTTCCCTGTACTACATAAACAGGGTATTTGTGGTTGCGACTAACGGTTCTACGAGACACATGGCGCCGGCAGACGTAGTCCTGCCCGGGACGCAAAGTCAAACATTTCTATACAAAATAAGTCGCCAACTATTACTTTTCAAACGTCCAAATTGGACTTCCATTTCACAATTAAGATATCACACACGCAGCATACACCCGAATGATTCCAGCGTAAGTTGATCCCTATTTAAAATAGACATCAGTATCACAGACAGCTCAACTTAAGTTGGATGTTTTTTTCCAAAACTATAATATTTCACGTATAAAATTACTCGCAGAATACTCAGCGTGAAATGATAGTGGTAATTGAACTGTGTGAGGATATAGAAGATCCTTAAAAATCGGCGTAAAAAGCCGGCAACATAAGCGTGAAATGGTACTTCACAGAATGAGTGAGGTTATCGGAGAATAAAAATGCCGCTTAAGCTGCGTAACAAACCAGCAAGACACGGACTGTGGCGCGATTTTCTCTTACCGTATAGGAGACCCATGCTTCGTAGTCCACTATAGAAGAAAACAGTATCTAGAGAATGTTTAGTTTAATAAGGGGACGGCGCGTCCGCTGTCCCCTTTTCCAAAAATTACGGAACCAAGTTCAACACACCCGCAGTGCAATGGATGAGCCTCCCTTTGCGGACCGTGAGTCTCATGCGTCACCTTTCATGCTTCTAGGACACGGTGCTGTAGCCGTCCGATCGACTATGGCAACTATATGTACTCAAATGGAAACACATCTGAAGCGCGATTCAGAGTTGCCGGAATGCGAACGGCGCCATCTATTGTCGAGTATTCGCATTAAATTACCTTCAGTCCTCGTAGCCACAGGCATTCTCTCGTTCATTAACGAGGTTCACAGTTTGATTACCGGATTATATAATTTAAGAGAACACCCCCGTACGGACAACCGCGCCACATTCCGCGTATTGGTTGTGTTGGCGGCTTTTTATGCGACTTAAGCGGTTTTAAGGGCCTGCGATATTTTTTGAAGGGAGAATTTGATTGTTAGCCGTGACTAGCGCAAGGGCGTCTCCTGCGTCACGAACCTCGGCTTGGGCCGTCACAAGCTATGTCCACTCTGAGTAGTCTGTAAGCCCGTAACAGTTGGGACGATTATGTCCAATTAGTGCGTCAGCATATGCTGCAGCATGGCTCTCACGGGTGCGACATCATTAAGACACTCGCCCGGCCACTGTCAATCCCTTCCAGAGACAGAATAAATTAAATTGTAATTGTCCGGACCGGGATTCGAACCCGAAACCTCTTACCATATAAAGGAAAACCGAAAACTATTTGTGCTGTATCGCTGGGTGGCTTTATTAATATAAATCTCCATTAGCACACAAACAAAGCTTGTCTCGGAGCCAGTGATACTTTTTTGCTATATTTCGAACCATGCATGCCCATGTGCGGGGAGGGGGGAGGCCGAGCTCAACTCCGGCTAATATGGGTACATTATCACAGTTTTTTATACATTACTCAGTTTTTCATTCGTCATCATCATCATTTCAGCCGTAAGATGTCCACTGCTGGACATAGGCCCTTCCCTTGAGGGGAGGAGGGGGGGTTATGCCTCAATCGCCACGCTAGGCAGACGTGTTGGCGATCGCATGTCAGTTACATAGTCCGCGGAGGACGCTGCTGCCTCCGATATCCTCACTCACTCAGCGAATAGTAGAAGTACCGTTTTAACTGTCACCTTTCACGTTCAGTATTCTGTGAGCCCGTGATAACTGTTCGGACGAGCCCACCATATTATGGTCAGCATATGCTTCAGTATGGCCCTACCACGGGTGAAAACGATTTAGATAAAGATTTTATTTATTATTTCTTTTTATATTTTTCTTTAAAGTAAATCCCGTGGGTGCGTAAGAGGCGAAAAGGGAATACCGGAGGGCGGGCAGCAGCGTCCTCCGCGGGCTATAGGACTGAACTGCGATCGCCAACACGCCTGCCAAGCGTGGCGACTACGGCAAACACGCCCCAAATGGTTGAAGTCCAAGGGAGAAGCCTATGTCCAGCAGTGGACGTCTTACGGATCAAATGACGATGAAGACTCCTAAGACTGTGGTGGGAAAAATGAACTAAATTACAATCACTTGGCTGATTTTAAGTCCGCTCTGTGCAATGATTATTCTACCCACCGCCAACTAGTTGGACGTAGGGTGTCGCGTGTTCATTTCCAGTCATTCAACTAAATTTCGCCATTTAATGAACGCGCTAATCATTCAATGAACGTACCTCAATAGTTAAGATTTTTTTTTTGTTTAACTGATATAAACCTACCTTAAAAAAGCCGCTTGAGGGGCGTAAAAAGCCGGCAACACAACCAAAGGGCGCTATGTAGCGCGATTGTCCATGTGCGGCAGTGTTCTCTTACCATATAAGACACCCAACTGCACCATTGTCCATAAAATAAACTACTTTTCGTTTTATTGTGTGTCGGTAAACAGGAACCTGTCATGCAAGTGTCTGTCAATTTTCAATACAATTCACAGCAATATATTTTAGTGAGATGAAATTGAAAACGGACGGCTACCGAACAGAGTCTAAATGAATTGGAAAGTTTGAATTGATTGGATACTGCAGGGCAGATGAACATATGGTCAGATTTTATGATATACCGCACAACGGAGGGAACACCGCTTCCCTTGAACAACCGCGCCAATGTTCACGCTTGCTGTGTTGCCGGCTTTTTACGCCGCGTGATGTCCTCTCTCAGAGAAACAATCTGCAGTATCTCTCTGGTCCAATTAGTGCGTCAAAAAGGCTCTCTTACGGGTAAGACAATGTGAGGACACTCGCCCGGCCATAGTCACGTCCTTCCAAATGCCTAATAAATATGTATAATATGTGGGAGAGCCATGCTGAAGCATATGCAAGCGCACTAAAAGATCCTGCCCATACGAAGTGGTATCGGGCTCACAGAATGCTCAGCGCGAAACTGTGTTTCGCAGGGTGAGTAAGTATATCGGACGCCTTTAAAAGTGCCGCTTAAGCGGTGTAAAAAGCCGGCAACATAAACAATGCGCGGTGTTCACTTACCATATAGGAAACCCACCTGCTCCGTTATCGGCTATACCATAAAAAATGATAAAATCGCGGATAGCGAAGTAATCGTCCATGGGCAACAGTTGCACTGCTCTGTTGCCCGCTCTTTTTTAAAAACATTACCCTACATCACTTTTTCCCGACCTGTGGTCCGTGGACCCCCGGGGTCTAGCTAAAATATATATCTTGTCTGTTTTTATATGCTTTCGCTTTTATTAAGGGGTCCGTGAAAATTTTCTCGGATTACTTGGGGTCCGCGGCTTAATAATTTGGAAATCGGTGATAGAGTTTTGATTTGCGAGACCTTTTTTCACCCACAATTTAATTGTTTTTTTGAAAAAATATATACCCATTAACCAAAATATCACAGTGCAAGATCCATATCGATATGCCATAGAGTGCTGCCAAAATGCAAGACTTAGCTGAGTCTGGGTCCTGCGCCAATACAACTGCTATTGGTATTGGTCTTGGCCTTGGTATCGCGCTCCCAGGCTTGGTCTAGCTCTAGCAGCAAGAGCCGTGCAAGTTGCCATTATCTATTACACTACTAGAGTACCTATTGTGAAAAATCTCGGTACATTTTCACATTTTAAACCAAAATGAGGACTTCTTTTCAATGATATCATTGTCTTGTCAATCAATATATATAATTCATTTTTTGATTCTCTTTTCAATGTATAATTTTTAATTCTTCTGTTGCCCTTGAAAACTTAGGCCCAGTCTTGGTCAGTATTGGTCTTGGTCTTGGTATTGCGCTCGCAGTCTTGGTCTTGATCTTGCAGCAAGAGTCTTGCCAGTTGCAATTACCTATTAGATTATTTATTATAGCTTACTTCAGGTCTTAGAAAAACCCATCAGAATAAGAACATCTTGAGCTTGAATTAGCACAGACATAGTAAAGACCAACCAGAGTTTTAAATGTCTAAAGATTTGATGAGAAATTGCAAAAATCACTGCCAAAAAGCTACAAGACGCGCGAGTCGCGGACTTAGTCTTATTCCTGCTCAAGTCTTACGGTCAGTCTTGCTCTTGCTGAAATTAGGCAATCTAGGTCTTGCATTTGTGAAACACTAACTCCATAAACATAGGTTTCCTAAAAGAATACAATATAAGAATTGTTCTACCATGCATGACAGGCTTTAGAGCGATTGCACTGAATTTCGTAGCTTTGCGCTGCAACGGAATCCTGATGGATTATAATTTGAGGCCGGCAACGCACCCGCGACATTGCAAGGGCTGGGGGTGTCCATGGACGTACTGTTTTGCAGAGTGAGGATATCGGAGGCCCTTAAAAGTGCCGCGTAAATGGCGTAAGAAGCCCGCAACACAGCCAGCGCGGAGTGTGATGCGGTTGTCCATGGTCGGCGATGTTTTCTAACCATATAGGAGACCCTACTCCGTTATACGCTATACTATGTAAAAAACCAAAGAGCGCATCGTGCCACGGCTGTCCATGGGCAGCAATTTCCCTCCAAAACGATTTAGACAGAATGAAACTCAAGTGTGAAATCTAAAAGAGGCTGTAATGGTTTTGATCACAACTTAATCTGGCAATTAACCTAGAATTAAGGCATTCGAAAGAAAGCCTTATTCCTTACCCATAAGATTCAAAATATCTTAACATAACTTCGTACAAAGAAACTTCTTTATATAAAACTGAACTCTACTGTATCGCGTTAAAGTTCAAAATCCTTTACTGAAAATGTATATTGAATATCAGTTATTTTGTAGCGGAAGAGAACTAAAATTATAGAAGCGATTATAATTTTTGATTTAAAATTTACAACAAATAAAACATTAAATGCTCATCCGTGGCCATGCTGACGCATATGCGGACGCACTAATTGGGACGGCTTGTTGGAATGATAGCACGGGCTCATAGAATACTCAGCGTGAAATGGTAGTTGTACTGTGTTTCGAGCAGGTGGGTCTCATGTTTGATAAGAACACCGCCGCTCATGAACAACCGCGCCACAGTCCACGCATTGGTTGTGTTGTCGGCTTTTTACGCCGCTTAAGCGTACTTTTAAGGGCCTACGACAGCCTCACTCACTCTGCGAAAGACAGTACAAGTATCGTTTCACGCTAAGTATTCTATGAGCCCGATATCACTTCGGACGAGCCGGCCCAATTTGTGTGTCAGCATATGCTTCAGCATGGCTGTGCCACGGGTGTAATATTATTACGACGCTCGCCCGGCCATTGTCAATCCCTTCCAGAGACCAAATAAATTATAAATTAAATTATATTTGTCCGGACCGGGATTCGAATCTGATACCTATCGCTTCATGGTACACTTTTAAAACCATTAAGCTACGAGGCTCTCAAAATTTACTCAAAATTCCATTAAATTGGGCTCTATCGCCGCTTAAGCGGTATAATTTAAAAAGCCGTATTTCATTCACTCAGCGTAAGTATACTGGTATTCTGAGAGCACGTGGTATCACTTCCGACGAGCCAAATAGTGCCTCAGCATGGCTCTTCCACTGGTGGCAAGTGTTAACACGCCCGGCGACTATGAAGCCCTTTCAAAGACCAAATAAATTGTTTCTCCTGGACATCGAGTTATGCCTTTTGTTTTGCTTTAACCATTTAGCTACGAAGTTCTTAAAGCTTATATTAAATTAAAGAAGCTGTATTCCATCCTTTTTATATCGTTGTTAGATTAGAAAATGATGTCAAGTTACAGCTTGAATACAGATAAGCTGTGTGACAGACAGATTCAGCTCAGTTCAAGAGATCATAGCAAATGTTATGCTATTGTAACTCAAGGTTACTCAGCGAGTTTAACTTAATATTACCTATATTTTATAGGCAGACAACGGAGCAGATAGGTCTCCTATTTGACAAAACACCAGCCGCACATGGGCAACCGCGCCACACTCCGCGCATGCTGTGTTGTTGGCCTTTTAAGGGCCGTGTATCCTCACTCACTTAGCAAGAACAATTTCAAAAACGACCACCATTTCACTGAGTATTCCGTGAGCCTGTGATATCACTTCTGACAAGCAGGCCCTATAATGCGTCAGCGTATCAGCTGGACAGACGACCCTATAAAGGTCGCCAGAAGACACTGGATGCAGGTCGCCTCCGACAGGTATTCATGGAAGTCCAAGAGGCCTGTGTCCGGCAGTGGACGTCTTACGGCTCAAAGATGAACATGGCAACACAAACCTTTCAGAGATGCGGAAATACTTCGAAATTTTAAGTTATGTCCGCTGCGAGGTTTACTCCAGACAAGTAAAATGCGGTTATATTTTTGATTTTTTTATTTTTATAGTTAAAACAACGGAGCTGGTGGGTCTCCTGTATGGTAAGAGAACAGCACCGCCCATCGTCAACCGCGTCATAGTCCGCGCATTGTGTTGCCGGCTTTTTATGCCACTTAAGCGTCATTTTTAAGCGGCTCCGATATCCGCAATCAGCGAAACAAAGTACAAGTACCGTTTCATGTTGAGTATTCTGTGAGTGCAATATCATTTTGGACGAGCCGGCCCAATTAGTGCGTCCGCATATGCTTCAGCATGGCTCTCCCATGGGTTTTTTATGTTTGGGAGGACTTTTTAAACAGGTAAACGGTTCTTAGGCCAATATTAGGCACCACAAGTACTTGTAAACCGACAAATATATTGCAATGAGCAATAAACATATAAGTAGTATTCTGTGTGTAAACAACCAAAACGCGCTTTGTGGCGCGATTGTCCATGGGCGGCTGTGTTCTCTTACCATATAGGAGAGCCACCTGCTCCGTTGTCCGCTATACTCTGTTTCGCAGAGTGAAGATATCGGAGGGCCTTATAAGTGCCGCTTAAGCGGTGTAAAAAGCCAACAACACAGCATACGCGGACTGTGGCTCGGTTGTCCATGGCCGGCGGTGTTCTCTTACAATACAGGAGAACCAACCTTACCGTTGTCCGCTATAGAATAATATTTTTTTTAAATTTCATATGGGTTTTTTATCGATTTATTAAAAAAAGAGTCAAATATAAAAAAGCCTTTTTAAACCTTTAAAATTTGATCATTTCAATGTAATTTTACAAAGAAAATAATATCCTAGGATTAATATATGTAGAATCCGAAACATGTTGTGTTCAGAAATGGTTAGGCGCTTTTGTTCTTAATAAACAATGTATTTTAGGGTACGCTTAGAAACTAGCAGATGTCGATAGAATAGTCAGGTTTTTGTGAGAGCATTTCCGGAGCGAGTTTCGGGATGCTCAGGTAGAAACAAAGGCGGGAGCTCTCGCCCAAGCAATTGTAACAGGGAGTTCTCGACGCGACGCCAACGAAGCCGGACGATGCTGAATTGAGAGCTCGTTCGGGATGCGATGGCGTGCTTGTAGTACAGTATATTATTCTGTAGAAAATGGAACTATAATTATGACCCGAACTGAGCCTTATTTACTTAATATCCCTTCAGTAGTATCAAACACCACCATTTCCGACACTACATATATTAAAATATGGATTCGCTTACTCAGGCTACTTACTCGGGCTTTAGAACTGCATGAATTTGGCCAATAGATCGAGATATTTTCTCAGAAGAAGATTTCGCAGTATCTACGGTTACTGACATTTATCACACTACAAATGCTGAGATCATACCAACTGTTGAAGCTGTTTCACAGCCTATACAAGAAACGATACTAGCCACATCATCGAGTCATGACTCCCAGCCAAAATCCCCAGAAGTTACCACTATCGACAATTGATTGGCATCCGCAATAGTGAGCGTAGCTTCAACTACCAGGGAATTTATACCACTGTCATCTATTCAAGAATTTCCAACGGCTACGTCACAAATTCGGCGAAAGAAAGGCAAAAAGTCAATCATCGCAACTGAGAGTCCTGATAAATTAGAACTGGAACAAGGAAAAAAAGAAATGGAAGAAAAATTGCTAAAAAGAAGATACGAATAGGTCTGAAAGAAAAACTGAAATTGAAAAAGACTTCTATGAAACCTACAAAGACTTCGAGAACTAAGAAAAAGATATAGATAATAAAGAGAATGATAGTCAAGATCATTTGTGCCCCCCGTGTGGAGAAAAATACATCATCATCATCATCATTCCAGCCATTTCCAGCCCATTCAAGTCCACTACTGGACATAGGCCTCCCCAAAGCCTACCTATTACGATCCTGAGTGATCTGGGTGCAGCGGTTGCCCGCCTTCGTGAGATCGTCTTTCCATCGCGTGCGGGACGTCCCACTCTGCGTTTTCCGGTACGCGGTCGCCACCCGAGAACCTTCCTTCCCCATCGGTTGTCGGTTCGTCGAGCGATGTGGTCAACCCATGGCCACTGCAACTTACTAATACGTCGGGCAATAAATACATATATCCACCGAAGGAAGACTGGATCCAATGCATCGTCTGTGAGACCTGGTGGCATGAGCAGGGTAGTAACTTTGAAGAGGGAATATATGTTAGTGAGTTCTTTAGAGTAGCATAATAAATTACTCTAAGTAATGCCATGCCAATCCAAAGTATACTTTACTTTTAATAAACCGATAGGAATTTAACTCACTGATTTATAATATTAAGGTTTAGAATGCGCACTCCTGCCCCATACTTGGGTAAGAGTTCATTTGACATATTTTGACTTTGTTGACTTTCAAAGAATTTGAGACATTGATAATTATTTTTTTTGCATTAAAATTGTTGATAAATAAATACTTTAACAAATAATCCTTGTTTTATTCCATTCGACAAATTCTTTATTCTATATATATAGCTTAAGTGCGTAAACTTGCCCCACATGACGACATAAATCCAGTTTCTCTGGACTTTAAGCTTAATGTGAACTCATACGTTCGCGTTTCATTTTTCAGCTAATGCTAAACGAGAAGTTCCGTAATGAAAATCAATTCTAACACCTAAAAATATATCTTACTCCAGTTACCATAAACCTACAATTATGGTAAAAAAATACCACCGCCCATGGACAACCGCGACACGTCCCGCGCGTCCTTTTACCGCTTAAGCTGCATTTTTAAAGGACTTTGATATTATTAATCAGCAAAACACAGTACAAGTACCGTTTCACGCTGAGTTTTCTGTGAGCACGTGGTATCACTTCGGACGAGCCGGCACAATTAGTGCGTCCGAATAAACTTCATAATTCTCCCCCGGGTAAAAGATAATAAAAATATTTAAATATAAACTATTTAATTTATTCAATAAAACAAGAAAAAAATTCTTATCACTCACCTCGTGTCACTTCAATTAATAAAAAAGAAAAAATAAATAATGTTATTGCATAAGTTATATACGCTGATGATGACGATGATGATGAGAAATCTAACCTATGAGCGGTCCTTCGTCCATGGACACCGCTAGCCCTTGTAGAGCCGCGGGTGCGTTGCCGGCCTGTAAATGATACGCTCTTTGAAGATCCCTAAGTCGACAGCATAAAACATCTTATATTAAGACAAGATATTTATTTGTATTGAAAAGCACTTTGACTTCACCCGCGGCAGAGCCATGCTGAAGCATATGCTGTCTCACTAATTGGGCCGGCTCCACGATACCACAGACTCACAGAATACTCAGCGTAAAATTGTAGTTCTTCTGTGTTTCGTTGAGTGATGATATCGGAGGCCCCTAAAAAGTGCCACTAAGTGGCATAAAAAGCCGGCACCACAACAAATGCGCGGACTGTGGCGCGGTTGTTGGACGGCGGTGTTCTCTTACCATATAGAAGACACACCTGTTCGTCCGCTGTACGATAAGAGAGAATATCTTTTTTAATTGGATCTTTTTTTAAATCCTCGTAGGTAAATGGTTTAATAGGTCTACCATGAAGCGAGAGGTATCAGGTTCGAATCCAGGTCCGGACAATTATAAATTGGGACATTTATAAAGTGGGACAGCCATGCTGAAACATATGCGGACGCACTAAATGGGCCGGCTCGTCCGAAGCGATACCACGGGCACAAAGAATGCTAAACGTGAATCGGTACTTCTACTTTCGCTGAGTGAGAGGATATCGGCTACTTAAAAATTCCGTTAAAATGGCGTAAAAAGCCGGAAATGCTACAAATGCGTGGAATGTGGCGCGGTTGCCCATGGGCGACGGTTTTACCATATTGACCCACCTGCTCCGTTATCCGCTATGTAAGAAACAGCATCTTTTGTTCTCTGTTAATGGTTTAAAAAATAATTACGGAACTTTTGTTGTCGTCTTTTGAAATTCAAATGAAGGACTCATTCAAGTTAATTTGGGAGATGGCCGTCTTTGATAATTTAAAGGCGATTGAACAATCATTTAGTGGGCCGCTGACTCACACACAGTTGTTTCAATGGTATCTTAATAGTTGATGGTATCCTGGTTGGTATCTTGGTTGGATATCATGGCGTACAAAGTGGGCCAGTGGCCGAAGTAATTTTATTTTATTATTTTTCTGTTGTCCGCTATACCATAAAAATATACCACTGAGCGACGAAAGTTATACAAGCAAGCGTACTATAGCTCAGTTGCCCATGGGCGTCGGTGATCTCTCCATATAGGAAACACCAGCTCCGTTGTCCGATATACCATATAAATATACCACTAAGCGACGAAAGTTTTACAACCAAGCGTACTACGACTCAGTTGCCCATGGGCGTTGTTGATCTCTCATCATGTAGCAGACATATCTGCTCCGT
>DWCF01006393.1:0-12476 GCA_018230265.1 Delias oraia
ACCATGCTGACGCACTAATTGGGGCGGATCGTCCAACTGATACTACGGGATCTCAGAATACTCAGCGTGAAACGGTATTTACTATTTTCATGAACTTATATTATATTTTTTGCCAATTACTTAAAATAATATTTTTGGATAACTTATACAATATCCCTCCCGTATAATAAGAGATAATTAATTATGGCTATAATCATTTGTTATTGTTACATTTATTTAATACATTGGCTGTGTTTTGACAATTGTTTATAAATTGGGAAATGTATGAAATAGAAAATATTGTATTTAATTTAATGTATATTTAAAGCCATCGGTTAAGACTGCCATTTAATAAATCTTTATATCAGTATGAATGTCTTTAATTTTATTCGAAAAAGGTTTTTTATGAATTAAATTTTTCCACTCGCTTATTTTTATGAGGGTATATGCATTTATTTAAGATACCGAAATAAATTTATATTTTAAATTACATACATCTACATCATTTATTACGTATCTATCTATATATCTAAATTAGATAGATTTATCAAATATAGCTAATTTGAATATCAAACGGTATTTTTTTAATAAATGACTAAAGTGTGAGAATGGAGACCACGAACCAGCAAGCCCAGCGTAGGACGTCCACCCACAAGGTGCATAGATGACCTTATAAAGGTCGCCGGAAGATGCTGGATACAGGTGGCCTTTGACAAATATGCATGGAGGTCCGAAGAGGAGCCCTAAGTCCAGCAGTGTACGTCCTACGGCTGTAATTATGAAAATGATGATGATCAAATGACTTCAAAGTACACATAATAAATCTGCTGAGAATCAAAAATCAAATAACCGAATTGATTCTGGAGCTGGCAAAAAACATGACATCAACAATGTGATAAAAGTTTTAGCAATTTCGGAGGTTGTAATAATCGACGGTAAACTAATTCTCTAATTCGTGGCTGTAATAATTACTTGTATTTAATCATAATTAAAGCTATGATTAATTGCAGAAAGGTCCTGCTCAATAATTTGCTAAATGACTATAATTATTCCGTAAGCTCGCAGTTATATTAAAACAGGGCAGGATTATAAATCAAATCAATGGGAATTCAAATGTATTGTATATATATAATATATATTGAACTTCCTAAAATGTATTGGGATATTATTAAGTAAAGTCAGTAAGTAAATTATATAAATAGTACTTTTATAGTCAGATAATTTTTTTTAGTGAAGATGAATATTTATTTCAATTTAATTCATATTTTATATTATCAATGCTAATGCAAAATTATAAAATCTTGTTATTTTTTAAAGGCTGGACTGTAGAAGATAGTTGTTGTCATTAAATATTTAGCGTACATATTTCTTAACGGGCAGCAACGCATACGTAGCTCTGCAAGGGCTAGAGGTGTCCATGGGTGGAAGAGCGAGTCACCTTGGTGAACCTCCTGCTCGCTTGCCACCGTTTCTATAAAAAAATAATATTTCGTTTGTTATTTTCCGAAACACTCGACAAGTAGCATTGCTTGTACGCAAGATATGAAAGGTTTATAATGTTGATATATCCAGAAATATAATATCTACTGCAATAAATATATATTGCATAATAATATGTGATAAAAGAGTTAATTGATAACCTGCCTAATTCGGCTCTGTGCCAATATTAATATAGAGTTATATAAATGCTGGGAATAACTGAAGTCTGTCAAATTTCGTAGTTTGAAATATAGAAATGGATACCTACAAGACAAACAAAACATTACAATTTGTTGCTAAATTGAATAAATTACAATTAATTTGCGGTTTATCTCCTTCGGGGATTGATAACAATAAATCAAAATGTTTCAGCTGCTTTAATCAAATATGTTATATAGTCTTGTACGTGTTTATTGTTTCGGAATACGGATCGTTCTTTACGCAAGTCAATCTATCAGAGAAGCAAGCATCTGATCAAATTGTATTTGCGGTTTCTCATCCTGTTATCATGACTTACTCGCTAAATGCTATCTATTACAATAAAAGGATTAACAAATTATTATTTATGCTGGCCATTGGACTGAAAAATTCATACAACGATTTAAAAATTGAAAAAGAAATGATAAGAAAAGCTACTTTGTACTCAATTTTTAATATGATGACTATTAGTGCGGCGTTATTTTTTTACGGTTTCGATGGAATGATACAGGTTTTGAAATCAGGTAATTAGCGATTTAAACCTTTGTCATATAAAATAATTCTGACAACGCATCCACGAATTAGTTATACCTTTCTTTCAGATGGTACGTTTACTACAGTTATCACAGTTTGGCCTGATGTTAAGGAAAAGGGATTCTTGCCTGATATGGCCAGAATAGGGGCTTATATTGTTTGGTGGATTTTTATGTTGAAATGTTCTGCTGTTGATGTGCTCGTGATCTCTCTAATTATTATAATAAGCCATCAGTATAGAAACTTGCAGAGTTACTTCTATAATCTTGAAAATATATTTAACACAAACAACACTCCAGAGGAAAAAGAAAGACAATATGAGAAATCTTTGAAAACGGGCATTTTTCTCCACAGCGAGACTATGTGGTATGTGGTTGATAAATGTAAGAATTAAGACTTTTTAGATTTAAAACAATATAGTTTGCTGTTTGTGCAGCTACGCGAAAGATAAGGATATCCGCTATAATTAAAAATAGGACTTATTCAAAAAGACCTTGTTACCATGCAAACAGGGACTCAAATAGTTCGTGGCTATGGTTTAAATTGATCTGAATTTATAATATGGATTTTGTTAGTTGTGAGAAATTGATTACGAAAAAATAATTTTAATGCGTACCAAATTGAAAATATGTACCGACCTCCAAGTTTTGAGAATATTATTTAATAGTATTTCAATGGGAAAAATAAAACCTCCTTAAAAGTACCTAATATTTTCAATTATGGAATTCGCAAATTCAAAAACTCGCAAAAACAATATTAGCATTTTTATATCGAGTATAAAATAAAATTCCAAAAGTGTATGCCATATCACTGAACATATCAAACTATTTTAGGTGCGTTAAAGAGTGTGAGAGAATATGCAGTTTGGTTTTCAGTGGCCAGATTATAATTAACTTTAGTGTATTTTGCTTACTTATGTTGCAAATGGTGGTAAGTATTTATATTTATGGTAAGTATCTGAATATGTTTATTAACAATTATTGTCTTCGCTTTAAAGTCTTATGATCAATATCATAATTAACTTCTTAAATACTTTATGTTTACCTGACTTTTAAATAAAGCAGTTTTCTGTGAGGAACTGAGAACTATCTCAGATTCGTCTGGTACCCAGTACGTATATCCCTGTAGAAAAACAAATAATTTTATTTTAGAATTCGGAACGCACTTTAATGAATACTCTGGCAACTATTTCGACGAGTTTCGCACTTCTCGTAAGCACTGGTGTCTTTATGTGGAACGCTGGAGATATCACTGTTGAGGTAATCAATAAACAAAAATACAGAAGTTTAATTTGGAGCTTATTGTTGATAGTAAGGCACCTACCTCAATTTGGAAAAAAATATAGACTTTAATTAATTAAAAAAAGTTAATGTAATAAATTTCAGGCATCGATTTTACCAACAGCAATATTACATTCAGGTTGGCATCACTGTCGGGGCAAGTCTGCTTTTCGTGTGAGGAATCTAGTAGCCATTGCTATTGCTCAGAGCCAGGTACCTATAGGTCGTAAAATAACTACATGTTGGTGAAATTTTTAACACGTTCAACTAATTTATACTTTTTTTTAATTTAGAAACCAGTCATTGTGCGCAGTTTCAAAATTATAGAACTTTCTTATAGCTCTTACGTCTCGGTATGTTAGCTGCTTAATTCAATTTAAACGTAGCGTATTTTATTTTTAGAACTTGTTTTTCTTAAATTTATAAATTAGTATTTAATTCAACAAAAAAGCCAAGAATAATAACGTCATGAGCTAATTGTATAAATGACATAATGATTTATGGCATTCAAAATTCTGACATTGTATTTCGAAATTCTGGTCGAAATATGCTTTAATCAACTTTAGATCCTAAATACAGAAGTTTGGAAGTAAGAAAAACAAATACTTGCTTGTTTTACGTAATCTTATTTGTTTATTAAGCAATAGATAACTATTATATTATAAAAATAGATATCTCTACTTAAATTGCACAACTCCTTATACAAACGGCTAAGCTTTTATATATTTTTCAGATCGTGAAGTCATCGTATTCAGTATTTTCCATCTTATATTAACACATATTTCTTAATTAATTCTTTCAATGAAAAAAAAGTTATATTTAAATAATGAAGCACAAAATACCAACCAACCAACACAACTTCAATTAAAAATAAACTCTGATCTGTTCAGTCCAAAAATGAGCGACTTGGTTTGAAATAAAACAATGAAGGCAAAATAGCTGTCATTAATGACGTCATATTATTTCAGATTCTAATAAAAATGTCCTTAGTAATTGTTTTTATATTTAATAAATTGACAAATCGCCGCTGTACGTGAGTGTTCAGGAGAGGCAGTTGATTTCTCGCCGTTCACAAGAACTCGAACTTTCACAGAATTCAACGTGGAGAATTTCGCGTCGGGACTTACATCTATTTCTGCAAGGGGATTGCATCCGTACAAGATCTAACTGACCCAAGGGTTCAAACCTAATGACCATGGACAACTTCGTGTGTTCGCTGAATGGATCAAATGATCCATTCAGCGAACACACGCGTGGGCGTCTTTGGGGGAGGCCTATGTCCAGCAGTGGACTTGAATATGCTGATGATGATGATATATTATTAGAAATTAAACTCCCATGTGGAGATAATTTTTATAACAATAAATTAATTATTTATTTTAATTATTATTATTAATTAATTAATTCTGTAATATAAAGCGATAAAGTTCATTAAAATGTCTCACTTAAGTCTTTGACTGGCTTCTGAGCTCGTATTAAAAATTCAATCAACTATTTGACTTTGATATTGCACTTCTGAATGAGAGACTATTCCAAAGATAGCAACTGTATAATACAATGTATTTATTTTTCTGTGTAATGCTTCTTGTCATGTCGTTTGACCAACATTGAGAAGCCCCTTAAAAAATGACGTTTGGCAATTCGAAAGGTTGTATGTATTGTCATATTGATATTGTCGTAGGGATATTCTATTAGTAAAACCATTGAATCAAAAATATCGATGTACGATAAATAGAAAAAAATCATGCGTAAAACATCGATGTTTTTGGAAATAAATTAACTCTCTATTATATTTAGCGTTCGGGAAACCGATGGAGAAGAAAGGTTCTCGAGTGGCAACCGCGTACCGCAAAACGCGGCGTGGGACGCCCCGCCGCGCGTAGGAAGGACAATCTCATGAAGGTTGCGGGCAACCACTAGATCCAGATCGCTCAACATCGTTATAGGTGGGTGTCTTTGGGGGAGTCCTATGTCCAGCTGTGGACTTGATAGGCTGATGAAGATGATGATAATATTTATAATTATATATAATATATTATTCTTATAATTATTAGAAAATGTCATTAAATTTAAAAAACCCACTCTTCCTGAGACACCTATAAATCATAAAAATAATAAGAAAAATCAACATTAAGTTGAATCTAGTACACCTAATGCACGCGAGACGTCACCCAAAAAAAAGAATTGACGATTCGATACTTATATTCTAGTAACATCGACGAATATCGATCATCCCTATATTGTCTATTTTCGAATTGTCTGTTCTTGGCTGTTTAGAGTTTATGATATATGAATTTTACGAGTTGAGATATATTTGACTGTAGATTTTGACTTGTTTAACGTAAATAAATATTATTTAAAAGCACAATTATTTTTTTCTAATGCCGTGTATTATATTTTCATATTTTAATGATATTAATGAGATCTTTTTTATTGGAAAAACAAATGAAATTACAGTAGATATTTTATCACCATAATTAAATTATGCGAACATACAGTAGAAAACCTCAAGATCCCATACTTATCGAAAATGTTCTTGAGTTGTGCCGACTTTGTCTCGATAAAATCGTTAAACCAACTCCCATTTTTAGTGAAGATAATAAAAACTATGGTTTTTCTCTCCCCACTAGAATAATGGTATGCCTTGGATTTGAAGTTAGTATTTTTAAGTTAACTTTTTAGGTGTTTGTTTCTGCTTAAACTTAATAATTCAAACTATTTCGTTTCAGGTTACCAATGAAGAGTACTTTCCCAATATGATATGTTCACAGTGCCTTGGAGATTTAAATAAATATTATGTTTTTAAAAAGAGATGTATACTCTCACATAATAAATTAAAGTCTCACTATTTGGCTGTAAAGAAGAAAAGCAGTCCAGATACAAAAGATGTGGAAAATGGTTATAGTTATGATTCTAACATTATCTATGATGGTGAGATAGGAAAAAAGGTAGATAATGAAATTGTATTGTCTTTAACAAAAGAAAATGCATTTGAAGTAATGAACATATTTCATGCTGTAGAAGAACCCATTCAGGAGATCAAAAAGGATGAACAAGTATGATGTATTTATGCTTTGATAAAGTGTTTAGTATTTGCTTGATGTACATGATATTTCAAATGAATAGCTAAAAACAGTATTATAATATTTTTCTTATTTCCTTGAATTTCTAAATGATTGACTTCAGGTGCTAAGTGTTGCAACTATCAACAACAATGATAGCCTAAATTTTTTAAATTCAACTCCAGCCCAGTCAATGCAACCATCCATACCTCGTGATGTGACAAACTTCCTATCAACACTTTTAGTCCAACTGGGTGTGCTCACTAAGGATAGAGATGAAATAAGTGTTGTCAACCAAACTTTCAAAAATGTGCAGCTTGAAACTTATGATGGCTCTGCAACATTGGAACTTGTGGAAATAGATGAGGTATTTATCTTAATAAAATCTCTCAAATTATTTACATTTTGTAACTTATTAATTTTTGTACTTTATTAAAACTTAATGGTATGGTACTAAGTGTAATGCAAAATCATGTCAATATAATAAAATTAAATATCATTGTAAACAATATGTCACAAAGAATTTGTGAAAAAAATTTATATAGATTTCCTTCACAAATAATAAAGATTGTAATCAGATTAATGTATTTCAGGAACCACTAATAATACAAACCCAGCCTAAACAAGAACTTAAAGAGGAACAAAATGAAAATGTTGCAGTTAACTATGTTTATGATACTGTCAAAGACATATCCATGTAAGTGTTACTAATAATGAATTTGTAATAAAAAAAATATTTCAATTTATATGGTTATATTCATATTCATAGGGGAGGGGTATCGGGTTTGATTCCAGTCTGGACAATTATAAATTTTAATTTAATTTCTAATTTATTCGGTCTCTCTGGAAGGGCTTAATAGTGGCCGAGTCTCTTAGTACTGTCACAACCGTGGGAGAGCCATGCTGAAGCACATATCGATGCACTAATTGGCCCAGCTCGTCTGAAGTGATACAACGAGCTCACAGAATACTCAACGTGAAACGGTACTTGTACTGTGTTTCGCTGAGTGAGTGAGGATATCCGATGCTCTTAAATATGCCGCTTGATTGGCGTAAAAAGCCGGCTACACAACCAATGCGCGGACGTTGGCGTGGTTGTACATTGGCGGCGGTGTTCTCTTACCATATAAGAGACCCACCTTCTCCGTTGTCCGCTATACTATATAAAAAAATCAATAAATTATAACCCTGCATGCAGGTAGAATAATTTTTAGAAATATATTACCATTAAGACCAATGTGTTTTATTTTGAAATTTAAGAATTGGTTCAAATTTTTATACAAAATCGTGTTTGTAAAGAAATATAATTACGTAGTGGCAAGGCAATGTGCGGAACATGTGGAAAGAAGTTCTCGACACGCGCAGCTTTACTACGTCACGAACGCATTCATTCAGGACTTCGCCCTTTTATTTGCGAGGTTTGCAATCGAGCCTTCACTCAGAAGGAAATTCTAAGAAGACACATGCTTGTACATCAACGTAAGATCTATAGTTTATATTTTTAACACTAGATATCCATTCTAAAAATAATGTGATTTGTATATGATTTTGATATTCATCTATTTTTCTACCTGCTGTTGCACTGTCATGTTAATTTAACAAATTTACAGCGGATAGGCCTTTCCAATGTGGATTGTGTGTCAAAGGGTTTACGCAGCGAGGGGCGCTTCGCTCCCATGAGCTGACGCATATGCCAGACCGTTCGCTATCTTGGCACCGATGTAACCTTTGTCCAAAGATGTTTCTACACGCCTCAGGTAATGTTTTTCATCATAATCGCTTTGTATGATGGAATTTTTTTACTACATTTGTACATTTGAACCATCTGCACCAGACAACTCTTGACCTAACATTCTTACTGCGATCAAAACGCTTTTCTTCAACTATTCGATTATCTCAATGCCTAACGACATCAATTAGTGTATTTAATCAAATTTTTACTGTACATATATTAAACCTGCGACATACAAAGTTCATAAGAGACACTGTGTTAATTTCAGTTGCTTGTGTTAATTTCAGGACTAAGTCGCCATAACGCCACGCACCTTAATCGTCTGTACAAGTGCGAGTTTTGTTCGCGCCCGTTTAGTGACACGAGCTCTCGTAGTCGCCACTACAAGACGTGCAAGCATAAAGCTACTTATCACAAAAGTGCAAAAACTAGGTAAATATATATGTTAGTGCAATGACTCGTGACTTGCCGCGCATCTATCGTGCCAGTGTTCAATATCTGCAACGAAAGAATCTTTCTTCTTTTAAAAATAAAAGAACGAAACATTTAGATATACTAACCTATTACATGTCATCAACAGAATCGATTTTTAAGTTATTGTATTTAAGCAGAGAAGAATCTAATATTAATTCCTTCTCTACGAGTTACTTAACTAATCTAGAAATAAATAGTATGAGGCAAACATTTTGTTAAGAACGGAATAATATTGATTTCCAAAAAGGTGTGCAAAATAAAACAATGTACTTTACAGTTTGTGAATTTTATTTGAAGCTCTATTCCTTAATAATGTAAAATCTTTCAGTGGCTTCTATTTATTGAATATTCTTCATGGAAGTATATTTTATAATGAACAACCGCGCCACAGTCCGCGCATTAGTTGTGTAGCCGCCTTTTTACTCCGCTTAAACAGCACTTTTAAGGGCCTCCGATATCCTCACTCACTCTGCGAAACACAGTACAAGTACCGTTTCAGGCTTAGTATTCTGTGAGTCCGTGGTATCACTTTGGACGAGTAGGACCAATTTGTGCGTCAGCATATGTTTCAGCATGGCTCTCCCACCCACAGGTGAAAATGCTATCATGTATTAAGGATTTGGTAAAATATTAAATAAAACAAGAAATTACTTAAACATTTTATTTGAAAAAAAAAATTTTCGTCCTAGACTGAAAGGCAACGACGTGGTTCTGTTTAATTTAGTATAGTGTTCAATAGTTGGGATTTCGGCAAAGACGGTACGAAGTGTTCGATGCACGGCAAGTAGAAACGATTGTTTGCAAAAATGTTTCAGATTCAACAAATTAATATGTGAACCTCCGCACTCGCCGCGGGAGAACAGAAAATCGGATGGCACTTAATAACAAAAATAGGTTGCATGTTCTATACAATTCAACAAAATTTTCACGAAACGCCACCGCATTATTACATTGGAATGCCTTTTATTCACTTAAATTAACATTATACATCGTAAGCATACAAATAAATATATCTTCACAAATTTTGTTCAAGAGTCAAGGAATAGGCCGATCGCATATACATCATTATATACCACTATTGTATTTAATATCAGAAACTTGGGAACGATACTTACACTTGAAGCTAATCAACTCCTATATCTAAAATATAAATGATTATAAAAATAAATAAGAGACATTGCTTCCCTTCCTCCTCCCCCAAGTCCCTCGACCGCTCACTTCAGTTTGAGCAATACTAACATATAAATTTTATATATCCACAAAAATAACGGTGTCTGACACGTTACAAATTTTATATTTTTATTGCAAATAGATAAGATAGATACGTATGTCGAGCGACATGCTTAATATATTGTATATTATAAGGTCCCATAATTCTTAGCGCTGCGAGCTAAGAGGCCGACTAACACGCAGCGTTCTGACTCGCAACCCCCAAAGCAACATCCAAATCGCTTAAACATTTATTAATAGTAATAAAAACGAAACTGTGTACCTCGATATTTATATAATCATCGGTCGATATTCGGTTATAGCAGCACATTATAGTCTAAAATAAAATTACCATTAAGTAATAATAAATATTTACACGCCCCGAGGGCCGACGGCTTCGAGCGAGCACCTGCGTCACCGCGCGGACGCACTTCTTGGACGGTCGAGCTCGCTTGGCTGCGTCTCGGGCTAAGCCTTTCACATCTATCGTATCAATAGAACGCCAATCAGAGAATGAAACAGGACGCGATGAACTGTGCGTTGATATCAGTCAAAAGATGAGAAGCAAATGAAATTCACTAGACAATATTTAAGTACAAATCGAACGGATTTTTAACGTAGACTAGCGGCGAGACGACAGCCGTGACGAGCGTGTTATAATCTCCATTTGACATACATTTAAACAACTTGTGTGACACGATTTCGTCACAGATTTACCATATTACTATTCATGCGAACACCGTCGAACATATCTCGGGCCTAATACGCCGCAGGTGAGAATACATCACTAGCATACAAACCTGCTCATTTTTTATAGTTTACAAAAATGCATAATGGCAGCGTAGACTTGTTGCTGCAGTAATTAAATTTAAATGATGAGTGGAGAAATCAAATGACAACTACACTGTACACGAAGATCTTCATAATAATACTAAAATATATGTCAATAGTAGAAGAAATAACAATAAGTAAAGGATAAATCCAACTATTGTAGGTTAACAAAGTGCATAATTACAATTACTATAGATAAAAGCTCTATCAGTATTACATCCTTCCATTCGTTTCTGAGAATAAAAGCGTATTACAGAGTGAAAATAGTAAATCTAAGTTTGGCCCAATACGAATATCAAATGCGTAAAATATGGTACAATATAACGTATTCTCGATTGTTAAATGACCTCCAGTGTGTGCAATTCGTGGGTCACGCGTCCTCACCTGCGACAGATTGCCAACGTCGGCCTACATGTTCTCGAATTGATCGACACGGCGCTTGGTGTTGCCCTTACGAATCTCTCGCAGAGTCTTGTACTTGTCGCGGCCCTGACGCACGTTCTCGCGGTGTATCTTGTCCATGGCCGTCTCTTTCGTCTCATCTCGGGACTGCGCCAAGTCTTGCTTCAATGCCTGTAAAGAAAGTGCGGTCGATCATTTATCGGAATCATTTACAAATTTCCTCAACAAATGTAATGCAACACGGTAATGCCAAATTCGGTTCGCATTTATCACCTTGAGCTGATTATGAAGCCGCTCATTCTTCTCAGCCAGAGTGCGTCTCTCTTCGAGAGGGTCCACCAGGTCATCGGGTGCTCCAGTGAGTTCACCAACACCGGATTCCGATCCTCCATCGGAGCCATCCCCGGAGCCGCCCTCTCCTTCCACTTCGCCTTCAGAGCCGCCACGTCTGCCCTCGTTCACGTGGTGGTGTTGCGGAGTTATGGCCGCAGCTAACAGCGCAGCAGCTTCGTCCTGCATTTTGTTCTTTTATAAGTAACATTAATCATCAATTTTAGCGCGAATTTGCGAGATCAAGAAACTTTACCTATATTCAAAATAAATTCACAACCCTTATAAAAATATATCAAAGAAAACTAGAGGTTATTAAGGTAGGGCCACAGTTAGCCAACCTGCTTGCGTCTAGCTTCTTCAACTTCCTCTTGAAGGCGGCGTGTCTCCGTATCCTTGTGTTCCACCTCTTGCTGAATGCGGGACACCTCCTCCTGCTTCTCGCGAATCTCATCTTCCAACTTCTGTCGCTCGGCCGCTTCCATGTTCTAAAATGATCAATTATTTACACACATGACGCCTACTTGTCTGGGAAACAGGTACCCTTTCTACATTCATAATTGTCAACGAGATGGCTTCTAAACTGGCATTATATATATTTAAACAATATACTCCTTGCATATTCAAATTGTTGATTAATTTAGAAACGAAGGCAGTGAGAGGAAGCCTTTTAGCTTTTGAGAGCCTCGTAGCTTAATAGTTTTTAAAGTGTACGATGAAGCGAGAGGTATCGGGTTCGAATCCCGGTTCGGACTATTATAATTGAATATAAAATTTATTCGGTCTCTGGAAAGGCTTGACAGTGGCCGTGCGAGTGTCTTAATACTGTCGCACCCTTGGGAGAGCCATGCTGAAGCATATGCGGACGCACTAATTGTGAAGGCTCGTCCGAAGCGATACCACGGGCTCACAGAATACTCAGCGTGAAATGGTACTTGTACTGTGTTTCGTAGAGTGAGTGAGGAT